>MDKI01225477.1:0-88012 GCA_005239505.1 Nicotiana paniculata | reverse complement strand
GTCTCTTTAATCTCTTAATTTACTACTTTAGATTGATTTTAGTAAAATATTTGTTTGAGTTTAGTTTAGTTGATAGTTAATCACAAGTACCTGTGGGTACGATATCTGGACTTAAAATCCTATATTACTTGTCGACCACGTACACTTGCGTGTGCACTGGGAAATCAACCAACAGCGCATCTGCGAAAACCACTTAACCGACCAGGCTTCGCATGCGCGGTTGCCCCTCGCACCTGCAGGCTCGCAGGTGCGACCACACTTCGCACCTGCGCTCAATGCCCAGGCCTCTATTTCCGCATATTTGATGGGTCCTCCGCACCTGCGATCATTGCATCTGTTCCTCCCCAACCGCAGGTGCGACCACACTAGTAAATTTACACCAGCAGCTTCAGCTGCATTTTCCAACTTCCAAACTCCCCGATACCCATCCAAAATCATCCCGAGCCCCTAGAGACCTCCACAATAATTCAAAAAAGTCATATATCGCTATCCAAACTTAATCAAAACTTCGAAACAGTCAAAACAACACCAAAATACCAAATCAACCTCGGATTCAAGCCTAAGAACTTCTAAACTTCAAAAATTTGCCAACGACGCCGAAACCTATCGAACCACGTCCGAATGACTTCAAATTTTGAACACATGTCACAAATGACAATACGAGCCTATCCCAACTTCTGGAAATTCCATTCCGATCCCGAGACCGAATTTTCCACTATCGACCAAAATCGCCAAAGTTCTAATTTTCGCCAATTCAAGCCTACTTCTACCACGGACCTCAAATATATATTAGGGACACACTCCTAAGTCTAAAATCTCACAACGAAGCTAACCGAATCATAAAAATCCAAATCCGAGTTTGTTTATTCATAAGTCAACTTCCAGTTGACTTTTCTAAAGTAACTTTCTAACTAAAAGATTAAGTGTCTCGTTTCACTCCAAAACTACTTTGGACCCAAACCTACCAACTCGATACAACTCAAAACAACGGAATAACACATAAAGAAGTAGAAATGGGGGAAACAGGGCTATAGCTCTCAGAACGACCGTTCAGGTTATTACAGAAGAGGCCCCACGTCTGTTCTCCAAGGTGAGCATTAATTATTAACATTGCAATTTCCCTTTTCCTGCCTTACCTTAATTGATAACTTTTTTCCTGTGTAGTCCTTTACCAAGTTTAGCCGAATAAGTCCTTGGGTGAAGGGAAGGTCCTGAGGCTCCTTTGTAGTCAAAAGGAGGAGGAGCTTAAATACCTTCGGGCAGAGTTAGCCAAGGCTCGAGAGTATGAGGTGAGCTAGACAAGCATGTATCTATCATTTTGAAATGGTATGGTCTTCTCATCCCATCTGTGGAGACTAATACTTCGATGTCTCAGCTGCAACAAAAAAATGGAGATGATGGGGCAGCTTCGAGGCGAAATCGATTGGGTTAATGCTGAGTGCAACCAGTGGAGGGAAAAGTTGGACCGCCTTGTTGCGGAGAAAGAAGTTGCATTAGCCAAACTGGCATCGGTTGAGACCCAGCTCCGGGGTATCAAGGAGAATGGTACGACCCAGGCTAAAAGGATTGCCAAGCTCGAGGACAAATTTTACAAGACCGAGGTCGAGTTTCTAAAGCCAGGGGTGAGGTCAAGAAGACGAGCTAATAAAATTGGTGTCACGTATTTAAGGGACACCGAAGCTGCTCAAATGGAGATGAGGGAAGCTGCCGACCGTGAAAAGTGAAGTAATGACTTGGCCAGGTGCCAATATCGGAGGGAGACCCTTGAAGAGATTCATGCTAGAGGTTTCAACCTCACTGAAGAGATAGCTCAAGCAAGGGAGATGGAAGCCCATGCCAGATTTCTTGTCTCCTCCGATGATGACAACAATGGTGAAGTCAACCAAGGCGGGTCCAATAACAAAGAGGGACCCAAAGAAGAAACCACCCCCGATGATGAAGTTTCTCTTGAAGGAGAAGCTGCTCCCGAAGAGGGGGCCAACCCCGAGGTGTAGATAGGATTTTTCTTTCTCTTTATGTATTTTCCTTTCTATCAATATTTTTGCCAAATTCTTGTACATATCTCCTTTCTAGATATATAAAAGAAAATTCCTTGAATGCCTTCTCAATATTTCTTCCCTTACAATTTTTGTAATAATTTCATTCTTCGAACGGTGTATTCGAGATTCTATCTCGGATGGTTTCTCTGAAGTTGTCGTGGTCGAGTTCAAATAAGGTTCAAACTTTTGGGGCATAAACCCTTTCCTAGATAAGTCTCCGAGCCATGGTCAAAATATTTATTCGCACTCGGGATAATCGAACACTTGGGTTCAAATGGGGTGAGAACAAGGTCTCGAACCCTAAGTGTATCGGCCCTTAGGCTCTTTTAAGTCGGGCCGTTATGGCCTCTAAGATATGGCCTTGGACTTTACATCGAGGGATGCCTCTTTGAGTTCATATGAGTTCGATTTTAGACAACTCGAATGTGCTGACTGTCGATGACAGTCCCCATGTAGTCGAGGTGTGTTTGTATTTTGGCTCTTGAGCCATTTCTCATAGAGAATAATAAGTATGAAGCTCATATAGTAGCAAATTTCTTCGAGACACAAAGTGTTTAATATATAAGGAATGCTTCTTTGAACAATTCGTACATGTGTGCATGTTTTTCCATTAGGGCTCGGCTATTCTATATGGATACGGTTCCTCTAACCGTTTGGTCCATTACAAAGTTTTTCTTTTGAGGCCCTCTTTGGCGTGAAGTATTTTTTTTGGAAATATAGCCTGCGAGGGTGATGACCCACAATATTCGAGTTATTGAAAAGAAGCCTTGGATACTATTGAGTTTTCCTTAGGTAGCACATAGTTGATGCCTCGTTAAAAACCTCGCCGGAAAACCCATTTGGGATAAACTCGAATTAAAAAAAAAGCGGAACGCGTGCTTTAAAACCTAAGGTCTTTGTGTAGAAGGGTGCCCTCAATGTCCTAGATCGAACATCTGCAGTGAGTTAGTCTCAAACACAAATGGGAAAAAGGTGAAAGCCATACCTTAGCAATAATATCGTTTGAGCAATGATACATTCCAATTGTTTCGCAATTGTTCTCCTTCCATCGTGCTAAGCTTGTAAGATCCTTTTCCGACGACTCCGATGACTTGATATGGTCCCAATTTGGTCGTAGTTTCCCTTCATTCGAGTCTCAAGTATTTGAGGGTGACTTTCCTTAAAACTAAGTCCCCGATTCTGAAATGGCGAAGGCTGGCCCTTCTATTATAATATCTCTCGATTCTTTGTTTTTGCGCGGCCATCCGAACAAGCGCTGCTTCTCATTTTTCATCCAATAGCTCGAGGCTAGTGTTCATAGCCCCATGATTTATTGCTCCATTGCATGCCGAAACCTGGTGCTAGGTTCTCCGACCTCGACTAGGATTAGGGCCTCGGTGCCGTACACCAAGGAGAACAGAGTTACCCCCGTGCTGGATTTTGATGTCCTGTGGTATGCCCAAAAGACCTCGGGCAGAACTTCCCTCCATTTCCCCTTAGCGTCATTCAAACTTTTCTTCAAGTTTTGGATAATAGCCTTGTTTGTGGATTCGTCCTGTCCATTGGAGCTTGGGTGATATGGTGTCGATAAGATCCTCTTTATTTTATTCTCTTCGAGGAACTTTGTTACCTTGTTGCCGATGAATTTCTTCTCGTTGTCTTATACGATTTAAGCAAGTATCCGAATCGACACACGATGTGATCCCATATGAAGTCTATCACCTCTTTTTCTCTGAGCTTCTCGAAGGCCTGTGCTTCCACCCATTTAGAAAAGTAGTCAGTCATAAACAAAATGAACTTAGATTTATCTGGTGCCATTGGCAGAGGGCCGACGATGTACATCCCCCATTTCATGAATGGCCACGAGGATAGGACCGAATGGAGTTGTTCTCCGGGCTGATGGATCATTGATGCAAACCTTTGGCAATTATCACATTTTCGAACAAGCTCCTTAGTGTATTTCTCCATGCTATCCCAGTAGTATCCTGCTCTAATAATTTTTCGAATCAAAGAGTCAACGTCGGAGTGGTTCCCACAAGTGCCTTCATGAATTTCTCGCAAAACATAATCGGTGTCCCCCGGTCCTAAGCATATCGCTAATGTTCGATCGAAGGTCCTCCGGTACAACGTTTCGTCTTCATCTAATGTGAATCGATATGATTTAGCTCGATGAGCTCTCGAATCTTTAGGGTCTGAAGGGAGCTTTTCGTGCTTCAAATATTCAACATATTTTTTCCTCAAATCCCAAGTCAAACTTGTAGAATTAATCTCGGCATTACCTTCCTCGACCACGGATCTCGATAGCTGGACAACAATTCCCGAGACAATATCATTTTCTTCGACTGAGGACCCCAAATTTGCAAGTACATCAGCCTCAACGTCTTGTTCTCGAGACACATGATCTAGGGTCCACTCCTTGATGTGGTGCTATGTCACTTCCAACTTGTCCAAATACCTTTGCATCCTGTCTTCCCGAACCTCGAAGCTTTTGTTCCCTTGGTTCACCACCAGTAGGAAGTCACACTTAGCCTCGATAACCTCCGCCCCCAGGCTTTTAGCTAATTCAAGACCTGCAATCATGGCCTTGTACCCGGCCTCATTGTTAGTCAATCTGAGAGTTTTGATATATTGTCTAATAGTGCTACCCATAGGCGGTTTCAAAACTATACCGAGCCCGTACCTTTTCACATTCGAGGCTCCATTCGTGAAGAGGGTCCATACCCCCAATGACATATCCGATTTTAGTAGAAGATCCTTCTCTACTTCAGGTATGAGGGTTGGTGTAAAATCAGCCAAGAAGTCCGCTGAAACTTGAGACTTGATAGTTTTTTCGGGGTTGATATTCAATATCGTACCCGCCAAGTTCAATGGCCCATTTGGACAATTTGCCCGAAAACTCGGGATTGTGCAAAAAATTTCAGAGTGGATAAGTAGTTAACACACATATAGGATGACATCAGAAATATGTTTGTTTACCTCGAAAATGGTTTCAACAATTATACTTAATTTGTGGTTCTAAAAATATGCGATTTATTTCAATACTAGTAAATAATCAAGAAATGACAAGTATGAACGAGGAGAATGTGATTGCCAAACCAATGTTTCTAAAGGAACGAGGGCCTCAAACTTGGTGATTTCAGGGGCTCGAGGCTAGCTTAGTGAGAATAAAGTATGAACAACAACGTTGAAGAATAAACTCGAGCAGAAGAAATGAGGAAAGTAGAGTAGAATATTCTATAACAATTTCATGTCATTACAAATGATTTGGGTACCCTTTATATAGGAGGGGAAAACCCTAATATGGTACATGTCTAATTATGACAAAGAATACTATTGGTACAACTGTATAACTGTTTAGTACTGAGTTGTACTATCTCTGGCAGACCTTATCAACTCTAACCACGTACCCTTGGGAATTTACCGCCTTTTCGTGACGATCATCAATTTTACGCTGCTTCGAGGTAAGCCGTGATGGGTCATCAACGTACCTTCTCGAAATGTATGTCCCGGGATCGATTCGAACTATACTTCGAACGCTTTGAGCCCGGGCTTGGCGCACCATAGACCTCAAAATCAGACTCCTCCGGTTTCGGCCGTATACAGATAGTCCCCGCGTTTCTTAGAATGAAATGACAAGAAATGATTTTGAATTCTCGACCCTTCAATGCTCTTTATGATGGCATCACTCCTATGACATAAGCACTGAAATGACTGAAGTGCCCCGTCTATTCTCTTCCCCAAAAGCTATAATTGGTTGTCAGGGGTGGTCGACCATCAATATCAATGAACAATCGACATTTTTCTTCTATATATACTTTCTTCCCTTTCCTCATTAAGAACTTTACCATTCTGCATCAACCATTTTCTTCTATAATTTCCCTTTCTCCACCAATTCTTCCACCATATTAATTCAAAATTGATTTGGTGTTTTAATCTTATCCTTCCTTTTCTTAAAGAAATTATGACTAAAATACCCAAATCCATTCCTTAAAAATAAGGAACCTCCACTTTGGTTTCCCTTCTGGCCGGTGGCAAACCGCCGCCGGTTAATGATCTCATTCCGAGTAGCTTTTCCTTGAAGAAGGACTTTGCCATAAAAAATCCCCGATGTTCCTGGTCGTCGAGACACGTATCGAGGTATATAAGATCAATCGAGGAGAGACACCTCAAAGTTGTGAGGAGAGAGTGAAGATGGGGGGAAGAGGTCGTTCTGCAAATACCATCTCGCGAAGAGGATATTAAGACCTATGTAGAGGGATTTGTGACCGTGTGTACATATCCCTTTACATTAAGTCCCCTCGATCCACTCGTGCTCGAGTTTTGCCAAAGGTACCAAGTTACCCTGGCCCAGATGCATCCATCCTTCTGGCGGATCGTGCTAACTGAAAAAGCTGAGATCGGGTTCACCCTCAGCCACCTCATTCGATTGTATCGACCTCAACATTTTCGAGGTCTAATTAAGCTTCAACGCCAGCCCATCAAGTCCTTCTTTACTAGTAACAATGAGGACAGGTATCGAGGCTGGATGAGCCGATTCATCTGAGTGAAAACGGTCGACGTCATCCCCTCGGAGTTCCTACCATTCCCTGAGAAATGGAACTTCACATATGAGTAGAATGTTGTGCTTTATTTCCCTCTCATCAATTTTGCTAAACTTCGTATAACTGTCCCTTTTCTCTTTTCTCAGCGGTCTCGTGGATGCCTAACGCGGCCCTCGATCTCGTGGACTGGGTTTGAAAATTGGAAGCTACTTCGACATATGAAAAAATCAAGTGGCGGGATTTGTCGAAGGGAAAATGGGAGGTGAAGCACCACGGTACGTGTTACATTACTTCTTCCTTAGCAGAAATACCCTTCTTCATATAATCTAACTTCTTGGTCATAGGTATTGGTGAGTTTTCTGAGATAAGGCCGCCCCCGCTCGGGGAGGAAGAAGAAACCTCGGCTCCGAAACCGAAGAAATACAATAAGAGAAAAAGATAATCGAAGAGCGAGGATGTTCAAAGAAAAATGGAGCCTGCTCAGAGGCGCAAGAAGAATGTGGTCATCAACGAGGGATTCTGATCTTGCCCGCTGGTCCGTGGGCGATAATGATGATGATATGGAGGGTTCGATGTTGGTGACTCAAACCAGAAAACCTTCTGAGGAAGTTAAGTTCTCAACAACCGAAGACCTTAGCCTCGACGGGGGAGATCAAAAGAAGAAAAAGGACGAAGGCCCTTCATCTCGTGACTTGCCAATTGCTTCTCAGACTTCAGGGAATACTACAAAGAGAATAACCATTGAAGCACCTCAGCCCGATCAGAGTGCCTCGGGTGATTTCCCCGAGGCTATGACAGTAGGTCACTCACCATAATTTCCATGTTTCTCTGAAGATACTATTAGGGATGCTCGGGACTTGAAGATGCCCGAGTTAGGCAGAGTCCCAAGTGAGAACGACCCCTTCCAAGGTTGCTTTACTGGGGTCCATGAGGCTGAACCAGCAGATGGAAACTCGATCTTCGAGGAGGCTCAACGACTTTGCTCAATGAAGGGAGTTGAGGCATCTTCAATCTGAGTCGGACAGAGCACGTGTGTATCAGGTCAAGCTAGAGAAGCAGGTAATTTCTGTTTTGAAAAAATACGGGCTCCTTCTCCCGTCTTCGAAGGCTAACACTTCAATGACTCAGTTGCAGCAAAAGGTAGAAATGCTGGAATATCTTCGGGGCGAGGTCTCGCAAGTCAACTCTGAATGCAATGAATGGAAGGCATATATGGACGTCCTTGCTGCGGCCAAAAAGTGGCATTGGCAAAAGTGTTTGCTCTCGAATTTAAACTTCGTAACGCTTGATTGAGTAATTCGGTTCAAACGGGCAGGATAGCCAAACTCGAGATCAGTTTCGCGAGGGTAAAGGCTGAGGATAGGAAGCTCGAGCCGATGCCAAGGAGATAAAAGCCAAAGCCGACAAGATGGTAGCCATCTATTTGAAAGATGCTACTGATGCTCAAATGGAGTTGAGGGGGGCCTCTAACCGAGAGAAGAGAAACAACGACTATATTTGATTTAGATCCCGGAGGGAAACCCTCGAGGAGATCCATGCCAAGGGCTTCGATCTCTCCGAGGAGATAGAGCAGGCCAAGGTAGACGATATTGGTGCCAAGTTTCTTTCGATGATGAAATCGATGATGAAGACGATGAAGAAGAGGCTGACGATGAGGCTGGTCCCGAGGGGGTTGATGAAGACAAAATCCCTGAAGGGGTAAAGACAAAGTCCCTGGCAGTAGACTAGGTCTTCTTTGATTTTTGTAAAGGGCTCTATATGGGAGTTTTGTAAATGTAACCATTATATCAATATAAAGAATCTTTGTTTTGTCTCTGATTTAATTTCTGCCTTGACTTCGTCTTTTTGATGTTGTTGACGATCAGTCCGATGTATTGGACTTAGAATATAAAACCCTTAGGTTTCATGTTCGATCAACGATTGGTAATAGGTGATTTCTTAGGGTCCGATCCTCGAGCTAATCTTTAGCTCGAGACTTTCGAGTTCGAACTAGGTGAGATCTCGGGCATAATGTGCTTCGGACTTTAAGTTACTTTAGGTATCGACCCTTAGGATTTTTTCAATTTGGCCCTTAATCTCTAACATATCAGCCCTTAGGCTTTTACAAATCGGCCCTTAGGATCTTACAAATCGGCCCTTAGGATCTTTTTAGATTGGATCAATTCGACCTCTAAATGGCTACAATTTCCCCCATTCTGGCTAAAGACTTTTAAAAATTTATTTATGCCTTGGCATGTTTATATACTCATCCGACTTTTTGATGGTTCGATTGATAGGAACCTCGATTACAAGTCGATGTGCGACAATAATTGAGTACCTTGTGAGATTCTCTCGAAGGCTGATTTTCTCAAAGCCTTTACATTTTTTGGAGCTGATATTATCGAAGCCCCTTTGCTTATGCCGAGGGTAGCCTGATTTAGCCGGTTTTTTGAAGTATTTGAGGCCTTTAGTTTTATGATGGAATTGAACGTCTCCGATCCGCATTATTTTGGCCGTAGCCTTTTCATATGACTGTATTCTTTATATTTAGCCGTATCCTTTAGTCCCTGGGTGAGATGACCTCGGCCTTAATATCGAGCGTATGCCTTTTTAGGGGTCTTACAAGTTCAAATATATATCCTTGGCCTTAATATCAGGGGTGTGCCTTTTTTTAAAGGTCTTATAAGTTTGAGTATGCCTTGTTGAGGTCTTATAAGTTTGAGTATGCCTCGATGAGGTCATATAAGTTTGATGTTTCCTCATTGAGGTCTTATGATTTGATATTGCCTCATTGGGGTCTTATGAGTTCGAGTCTTTGATGACTTGATAAGTCGATTGTCGATGACAGTCCCCGAGTGTTCGGGAGTATTAGGCCCTTAAGCCGTTTCACGTGAAAATAGTTATTTGGGGCACAAAGTGTTTTGATAAATAAGAACGCTTCTTGGAATAATGCATACACGTGTTTGACCTGGGGGTTCTCGGCTATTCTATATGGACACGGTTCATTTGACCATTTGGTCCATTACAACATTCTCCTATCGAGGCCCTCTTTGGCATAACTTGTTTTCTTCGAAAAGGTAACCTCTGAGAGTGATGAACCCCAGTATTCGAGGTTGATTGAAAAATAAGCCTTGAATACTTGTTGAGTTTTCCTTAGGTAGAATATAGATGTTTCCTCATTAAAAACCTTGCCGGTAAAACCCATTTAGGATAAAAACCCGAGCTAAAGGAAAAAGAGTGCAACGTATGCTATAAAACACAAGGTCTTCGAGCTGAAGGGTGCTTCGATTCCTCTTAATCGAACACCTGCAACAAGTTAGTATGAAATATAAACGAAAAGGGAGAAGGTTGTACCTTAGCAATAATAGCGTTTGAGCATCGATATGTTCCAATTGCTTGGCAGTTGTTCGCCTTCCATGGTGCTAAGTTTGTAGGACCCTTTTCCTACTACTCTGAGGATGCGGTACGGTCCTTCCCAACTAGGGCCTAGCTTCCCTTCATTTGGGTTTCGAGTGTTGAGGGTGACTTTCCTTAGAACTAAGTCCCCGACTCCGAAGTAGCGGAGGTTCGTTCTTCTGTTGTAGTACCTTTCAATCCATTGTTTTTGAGCGGCCATTCGAACTATTGCGGCCTCTCTCTTTTCATCTAGTATTTCGAGGGAGGTATTCATGGCCTCGTTGTTTGAGTCCTTGGTGTCGTGTTGAAATCTGACGCTCGGTTCCGCTACTTCAATCGGTATCAATGCCTTGGACCCATATACCAAAGAGAACATGTTCTCCCCTATGCTCGACTTCGAAGTTGTTCGATATGCCTATAGTACTTCGTGCAACACTTCTCTCCACTTTCCCTTCGCATTCTCTAACTTCTTCTTTAAGTTTTGAATGATAGTTTTGTTTGTGGACTCTGACCATTTGCACTTGGATGGTAAGGCGTTCAGAGAATCCTTTTGATTTTATGATCCTCGAGGAATATTTTCACCTTGTTGCCGATGAATTACTTCCCATTATCACACGTAATCTCGGAGGGGATCCCAGATCGACATATTATGTGGTCCCATATGAAGTCGATGAATTCTTTTTCTCTTATCTTCTCGAAAGGCTTGCGCTTCCACCCATTTTGAGAAGTACTCCGTCATAAACAAGATAAATCTAGCTTTACCTGGTGTTGTTGGTAGGGGGCCGATTCCATCCCCCATTTAATGAATGTCCACAGGGATAGGACTGAGTGTAGTTGTTCACCAGGTTGGTGTATCATTGGTGCAAATATTTGGCATTTGTTACATCTTCGAACAAAATCCTTGGAGTCTTTTTCCATGATATCCCAATAATACCCCACTTTGATTACCTTTCGAACTAAAGAATCAGCATCGAAGTAGTTTCCATAAGTGCCTTCGTGGATTTCTCGTAGCACATAGTCGGTGACCCCCAGTCCCAAGCACACTGCTAGTGGTCCGTCGAAGGTTATTCTATACAGTGTTCCATTCTCGCCGAGTGAAAATCGGGCTGCTTTGGCTCGAAGGGCCCTCGATTCCTTTGGGTTCGTGGGGAGCGTCCCATGTTTCAAGTAGTCGATGTACTAGTTTCTCCAATCCCATGTCAGACTTGCTGAGTTGATTTCTTCATGGCCTTCTTCGATCATCAACTTTGATAGTTGTACGACAGTCCCTGGTATTATGTTATCTTCTTCAATAGAGGATCCCAAGGTGGCTAGTGCATCAGCCTCGCTATTCTGTTCTCGAGGTATGTGGACCAGGGTCCACTCTTTGAAGCGATGCAATGTCACTTGAAGCTTGTCTAAGTATCTTTGCATCCTGTCTTCTCGAACTTTGAAGATTCCATTTACTTGGTTAACTACCAAAAGAGAGTCACATTTTGCCTCGATGTCCTCTGCTACTAGGCCCTTGTCTAGTTCTAGACCCGCAATCATGGCCTCATACTCGACCTTATTGTTAGTCAACTTTGAAGTTTTTATGGATTTCCTAATTATGCCGCCCGTGGGCGGTTTTAGAACTAACCGAGCCCATACCCTTTCACATTTTAGGAACCATTAGCGAAGAGGGTCCATACCCCTGATGATGTGCCTATTTTTAATAGGAGTTCTTTTTCTACTTTGGACACTAGGGTTGGCGTAAAATCGGCCACGAAGTCTGCCAAAATTTGAGACTTGATGGTCGTTCGAGGTCGATATTCGATATCGTACCCTCCAAGTTCGATGGACCATTTAGCCAATCGGCCCGATAATTCGGGCTTATGTAATATGTTTCGAAGTGGATATGTAGTTAACACACATATAGGATGACATTGAAAGTATGGTTTCAACTTTCTAGATTCACTTACTAATGCAAGAGCTAATTTTTCTAAGTGTGGATACATGGTTCAGCATCTCCCAGGGTCCGACTTATGTAATAAACAGGGAATTGTGTACCTCGTTCTTCTCGAACCAACACGCCACTTACCGCAACTTCGAACACGACCAAATACAAGTATAGTTTTTCATCCTTTTTTGGGGTATGGAGCAAAGGTGGGATCGAGAGATACCGTTTTAATTCTTCCAAGGCCTGTTAGCATTCTGGAGTCCACTCGAAATTGTTTTTCTTTTTGAGAAGGGAGAAAAAGGGATGACTCCGATCTGATGACTTCAAGATGAATCGACCTAAGGCTGCTATCCGCTCGGTCAGTCGCTGTACCACTTTCACATTGCTTACCACAGTGATCTCCTCGGTGGCTTTGATGTTTTCGGGGTTGATCTCAATCCCCCTGTTTGACACCATGAAGCCCAAAAATTTGCCCGAGCCGACTCAAAAAGCACATTTCTCGGGGTTGAGCTTCATGTTGTATCTTCTTAGAATATCGAACATTGCCTGCAAATGAGTCAAATGGTCCTCTGCGCTCATAGACTTAACTAACATGTCATCAATGTAAACTTCCATAGACTTGCCTATTTGATATTCGAACATCTTATTAACCAGGCGTTTGTATGTAGCTCCTGCATGTTTTAGCCCGAAGGACATTACATTATAGCAATATGTGCCATACTTCATGATAAATGAAGTCTTTTCCTGGTCCTCTGGATTAATTTGAATTTGGTTGTACCCGGACTAGGCGTCGAGAAAAGTAAGGGTCTCGTGGCCAGCCGTAGCATTAGGCAGTCGATGACTGGCAGTGGAAAAGAATACTTAGGACACACTTTATTCAAATCTTTGTAATCTACACACATTCTCATTTTATTTCCCTTTTTAGGGACTACTACTACATTAGCTATCAATTCAGGGTATTTTACCTCCCTAATGGATCATATTTTAAGAAGCTTAGTTACCTCATCTTTGATGAACGTATGCTTTACCTCGAATTGAGGCCTTATTTTTTGCTTTACCGATTTGAACCTGGGATCGACACTTAGTCGATGGGTGGTTACCTCCGGTGGGATCCCTGTCATATCTAAATGGGACCAAGCGAACCAATCAATGTTATCAATAAGAAATTGAATAAGTCTGTTTCTGAGCTCGGAGGTTAGTCCCATTCCCAAGTATTCCTTTCGTTGTGGGAGATGTTCGATTAATACTGCCTACTCGAGTTCTTCGATAGTGGACTTTGTTGCATTCGATTCCTCGAGGGTATCAAAGGCTCGGGAGGTGAGGAAGTACTCTTCTCCATCCTCGACCACCTGTTCATCGTTCATATGTACCTCAGGCTCAATCGAGGCTTATGTGCTGTGATTGTTGTTTGTCTACCCGTTCACCTTTTGATTTCTTCGAGGTACATGGAGCCGATACTGGTGCCAAATCATGCACTGCGAACATCTATTTGGCTGCATGTTGCTCTCCATACACCATTTTCACGCTATCTTTTGTTGGAAACTTCATCATTTGATGAAGGGTTGATGGTACTGCTCTCATGCTATGTATCCATGGCCTTCCAAGCAGGGAGTTGTACCTCATGTCACCTTCGATGACATGAAATTTGGTTGGTTGAATGGTCCCGACCACGTTGACTGGGAGGATGCTTTCCCTTTTCGTTGTTTCACTCGCCATGTTAAACCCATTCAAGACTCGAGAGGTGGGTATGATTTGGTCGAGAAACCTGAGTTGCTCCACGACCCTCGACCTAATTATATTGGTCGAACTACCTGGATCCACGAGCACATATTTAACTTGAACTTTGTTTAAAAGGAAAGAGATTACCAGTGCATCATTATGAGGCTGAGATAAGACCTCGATGTCTTCTATGATGAATGTGAGGGTATCCCCGGGAATGTAGTCCCGAGGTCGCTTCTCCCTTGTGATGTATACTTTTGTCCGTTTGAATATGGGTCCCTGTGGGACATCGATTCCTCCGATGATCATATGAATGACATGCTCTGGATCCTCTTGCTCATTCTTCCTATTTACATCTCTTTCTCAAAAATGGTTCTTGGCTCGGTCCCTAAGGAACTCTCGAAGGTGCCGTTCGTTGAACAAACATGCTAGCTCCTCTCGAAGCTATCTGCAATCTTCGGTCCTATGACCGTGAGTGCCATGGTATTTTCACATTAAGTTGGGGTTCCTCTGGGAAGGATCTGATTTTATGGTCTTGGGCCACCTGGTATCTATGATCTTGCCTATGGCTGATATGATGTCTGAGGCATCAATGCTGAAATTATACTCTGACAGTCGAGGTGCCTGCAGCGACCCCATATGCCTTTCGAACCTGGTTTTGCTCATGAGTCCTCGGGAACTTTGGCCTTGATCTGCCCTTCGATCAATTCTAGGTATGTTACACCTCGAAGCGTTTCTTCGATCTTTGACATAAGGTTGGTATCTTTCCTTGTTCGATCTCGACTCCTTTTTTGCGTTCCTTGATTCTTTTTCTAATAGCCTGCTTGGATATACTGATCCCGAGAGGGATCCAAATTGGTCATCCTCGACCCTAATTTTTGATTGATACCTGTTGTGCACATCTGCCCAAGTTATGGCGGGATACTCGATCAAATTTTTCTTAAGCTGCTTCAAAGCTATCGAGCTTCGTTCATTCAACCCCTGAGTGAAGGCTTGCACTGCCCAGTTATCGGAGACTGGTGTTAATTCCATTTGCTCTATCTGGAAATGGGATACGAACTCCCTAAGCATCTCGTTCTCTCGTTGTTTGATTTTGAACACATCGGACTTCCTTGTAGCAACTTTTATTGCACCAGCATGTGCCTTGACAAATGTGTCTGCCATCATGGCAAACGAATCCATTGAATTCGGGGGTAGGTTATGATACCACATCATGCCCCCTTGGACAAGGTTTCTCAAAATTTCTTCAACAGGACATACTCGATGTCATCGTCCTTTAAATTATTTGCTTTTATACCACAAGTATCTGTGGTAATATGCTCTTTGGGATCTGTGGTCCCGTTGTACTTTGGGATGTCGGGCATCTTGAACTTCTTCAGAATAGGCTTCGGAGCCGCAGTTGGTGGGAATGGCTTCTGCACGAACTTCCTCAAATCCACTCCCTTCAATATCAGGGGTTCTTCCGGGATTTGGTCGACTTTCGAATTGTAGGTTTATACTTTCTTGTCGTCATCCTCTATCTTCTTTTATCCCGACTAGACCCTTTTAGTGAGTTCCTCGATCATCCTCATGATGGCGGGGTCAGTTCTTGGCCCATTATTGCTCGATCTTTCTGGTGCAGGCTCAACGCGGGGGGCTGTTCTGGTCCTGCTGTGCTCGAAGTCTTTTGCTAACTCTGCAATTGAGAGATAGCAATTTGTTGTGCTTGCAAAATTTCAAAGATTACTTGTATACTAACTTCTCTTTCTTCTCGAGCTTGTGTCCCTTGTGCGTCAGGTTGGTCCCCTCCGCCTATACTTATGTCAATATCAGTACACAAATCAACGTGCAAAGCAATATGTGAACCTACGTCGATAGGGTTTGATGCTGGTGCTATCCCCGGGTTTAGCGGTGGCAAGCGGGCCCTTGGAGCCGTTGCACTATTTTCACCATGGAAACTAAGATCGTCTTTTACATGTACGAGGGTTGGCCTAAAATCAGCCACGAAATTCGCTAAAAAATGAGACTTGGTAGTTGTTCAGGGTTGATATTTAATATCATACCCGCCAAGTTTGATGGCCCATTTGGACAATCTGCCTGAAAACTCGGGCTTGTGCAAAACATTTAGGAGTGGATAAGTCGTTAAAACATATATGGGGTGACATTGGAAATATGTTTGTTTACCTCGAAAATGGTTTCAACAATTATACTTGATTTGTGGTTCTAAAAATATGCGATTTATTTCAATACTAGTAAATAATCAAGAAACGACAAGTATGAATGGGGAGAATGTGATAGCCAAACCAATGTTGCTAAAGGAACGAGTGCCTCGAAAATGGTGATTTCAGATCCTCGAGGCTAACTTAGTGACAGTAAATTATGAACAATAAAGTTGAAGAATAAACTTGAGCACAACAAACGAGGAGAGTAGAGAAGAATATTCTATAGCAGCGAATTTCATGTCATTACAAATGATTGGGGTACCCTTTATATAGGAGGGGAAAACCCGAATATGGTACATGTCTAAATATGACAAAGAATAATATTGGTACAGCTGTATAACGGTTTAGTACAAAGTTGCACTATCTCTGGCAGACCTTATCAGCTCTAACCACGTGTCCTTGAAAATTTTCCGCCTTTCCATGACGATCATCGATTTTACACTGCTTCGAGGTAAGCCGTGATGGATCCTCGACGTACCTTCTCGAAGTGTATGTTCCGGGATCGATTCAAACTTTTCTTCAAACCCTTCGAGCCCGGGCTCGGCGCACTATAGACCTTGAAATCGGACTTCTCCAGTTTCGGCCCGTATATAATGGCTTCAATTTTCTAGACGAGCTTATTAATGCAAGTTCTAACTTCTCTAAGTGTGGA
Source organism: Nicotiana paniculata (assembly GCA_005239505.1). Classification (NCBI taxonomy): domain Eukaryota; kingdom Viridiplantae; phylum Streptophyta; class Magnoliopsida; order Solanales; family Solanaceae; genus Nicotiana; species Nicotiana paniculata. The sequence goes on along the minus strand of MDKI01225477.1, from coordinate 71,588 downwards.
TACCTAGTTTTAGCATCTCCTAAGGTATGACTTATATAATAAACAGGAAATTTGTACCTTTCTCTTCTCGAACTAATACCTACTTACCGCTACTTCTAACATGCAAAGTATAAGTATAGCTTCTCATACGCCTTCGGGGTGTGGAGCAGAGGTGGGCTCGATAAGTAACGCTTTAATTCCACCAGTTCTTGTTGGCATTCCGAGGTCCATGCAAAATCATTTTTCTTTTTGAGTAAGGCGAAGAAATTGTGGCTTCGATCTGACGACCTTGAGATGAATCGGCCCAAAGCAGCTATCCGTTCAGTTAGCTATTGTACGACTTTTACACTGTCCACAACGGTGATGTCTTTGATGGCTTTAATTTTGTCGGTGTTGATCTCGATCCCCGTATTTGACACCATAAAACCCAGGAACTTGCTTGAGCCGACTCCGGAAGCACATTTCTCAGGGTTGAGTTTCATGTTGTATTCTCTCAAAATCTCGAACGTTGACTGCAAATGATTCAAATGGTCCTCTACGCACATGGACTTAACTAACATGTAGTCCATGTAAACTTCCATTGCTTTACCTATCCGTTGCTCGAACATTTTATTAACTAGGCATTGGTATGTAGCTCATGCATTTTTTAGCCCGAAGGGCATTACATTGTAACAATATAATCTATACTTGGTGAAAAATGAGGTCTTTTCCTGGTCCTCCGGGTTCATCTGAATTTAATTGTACCCGGAATAGGCATCGAGAAAGGTAAGGATCTCGTCACCGGCCATGGCGTTGATCATACAATCGATGTTAGGTAGTGGAAAATAGTCGTTTAGGCATGCCTTTTTCAAATCCTTGTAATCTACGCACATTTTGTTTCCTTTTTTAGGGACTACGACCACATTGGCCAAACAATCGGAGTATTTTAATTTCCTAATGGACCCTATTTTGAGAAGTTTGGTTAGCTCATCCTTTATGCTTTACCTCAGACTGGGGCCTTCTCTTTTGCTTCACTGGTTAAACCTGGGGTCGAGACTTAGCCGATGTGTTGTTATCTCTAATGGGATCCCTGTCATGTCTAAATAGGACCAAGCAAAACAATATATGTTATTGCTAAGGAATTAAATGAGTTTTTTCTTGAGTTCAGGGGTTAATACCATTCCGAGGTATACCTTTCGTTCGGGCAGATGCTCGATCAATATCACCTGATTCCTAGATAATGAAGAAAGCTCGAGGTGTAATGAGATCCTCTTCTTCTTCCTCCATTACCTATTCCTCTGACTCGATTGAGGCTGGGGAAGGTGATTGCTATTTAGCCATCAGTTTTTCTTTGATGTTTAATTTTTCTAAGGTCGAAGGTGCTGCTGTCGGCGTCAATTCATGAACTGCAAACATTTCCTTTAACGTGTGTTGTTCCCCGTAAACCATTTTCACATCATCTATTGTGGAAACTTAATCATTTGGTGAAGGGTTGACGGTACGGCCCTCGTGTTATGGATCCACGACCTTCCGAGAAGTGCGTTGTACCTCATGTCACCTTCGATAACATGAAATTTTGTGTCCTGGATAGTCCTGACTACGTTCATGGGTAGTATTATCTCTCCATTTCTTGATTCATTAGCCATGTTGAAGTCGTTTAGGACTCGAGATGCAGGTACAATTTGATCTAGCAATCTGAGCTGCTCTTCGACCCATGACCTGATTATGTTTGCCGAGCTACCTGTATCCCCAAGAACACGTTTAACTTGAATTTTATTTAGAAAAATAAAAATTAACAGGGCGTCATTTTGCGGATGGGAGAGGCATTATGTCTCCTGGTCGTTGAATGTAAGGGTGCCTTTGGGCATGTAGTCTCAGGTCCGTTTCTACCTCGTGATCGGCACTTTGGTGTGTTTGAAGACAGGTCCTTGTGGGATGTCGACCCCACCAACGATCATGTTGATAGCATGCTGAGGATCTACTTGTTCATTCTTTATATTAGCGTCTCTTTCCCTAAAGTCATTTTTGGCTCTGTCACTGAGGAATTCTTGAAGGTGGCCTTCGTTAAATAATCGAGCTACTTCCTCTCTCAACTGTCTACAGTGTTTGGTCCTATGGCCATGTGTGCCATGGTATTTGCATATTAAGTTAGTATTCGTCTGAAAAAGGTCAATTTGTATAGGTATGGGCCACCTGGTGTCTTTAATCCATCCAATGGCCGAAACAATACCCGAGGCATCGATGCTGAAGCTGTACTCCGATAATCGAGGTGCTTCTGTGAGATCGGTGTACTTGTCAAATCCATTCTTAACCATGAGTCCCGGAGGATTTTTCCCTCGATCATTTCTTCGATCATTTCGGGGAGGATTGCGTTCGTAACTGTTGTTTCTTTGATGTGTGACATATGGCTGGTACCATTCTCTGATTGACTCGGGTAAACTGACCGCGAACGGGCTCCCAACTGCTAATCTGCTCGGGTAAACTGACCATGAGGGGGATCCCAACTGGTAATCCTCGACCCTGATCTTTGATTGATAACGATTATGTACGTTTGCCCATGTAACATCAGGATATTCAACTGGATTTTGCTTCAATTATCGTGATGCTGTCGAACTTCGCTCATTCAACCCTTGTGTGAAAGCTTGAATGACCCAATCATCCGTAATTGGTGGTAACTCCATTCTATGCATTTGGAATCGGGACACGAACTCCCTCAGCATCTCGCTATCTCTTTGTCTTATCTTTAGAAAAGATCTAATTTCCTTGTTGCAACTTTTATGGCCCTGGCGTGCGCCGTCACAAAACAATCAGCTAACATGGAAAATGAATCGATGGAGCTCAGTGGTATGTTGTGATACCAAATTATTTCTCCCTTGATAATGTTTCCCCAAATTTTTTCTGCAATAAGAACTCGATCTCATCGTCCTATTAGTCATTTCCTTTTATACTGCACGTGTACGTTGTGATATGTTTATTAGGATTGGTGGTTCCGTTTAATTTTGGTATATCCGACATGCGGAACTTCTTTGGAATGGGCTTCGGGATTGCGCTCTGAGGAAAAGGCTTGTGCACAAACGTTTTTGAATCCAAACCCTATAAGATCGGGGGTGCCCATTGTATTTGATCGGCTTGGGAGTTGTATGTCTCCACCTTTCTGTCATATCTTCGATCATATTTTCTCCCGACTCGATTCTTTTCGTGAGCTCTTTGAGCATTTTCATGATTGTAGGTTCGGTCCCTGATCCGCTACTGTTCGACCTTTTCAGCACCGGCTCAGTACGGTGAGTGATTTCTGGTTCAACCACACTCGGAGTTTTATGTTGACTTTGTAGCTGAGCAATAGCAGCCTGCTGAGCTTGTAGCATCTCGAAGCTTACCTAGAGGCTAACTCCCCCATCTCGTACACCCTGTATTCCTTGACCACCAGGTCAGACTTCCCCGTGTATAATTCCTCCGAGGTTTGCGCCCAAGTCTGCATTCAAAGCAATGCGCAAACTAACATCGACTGGTTCTGCAACCGGTACTTCCCCGAGGTTAAGCAGACGTACACCGGCTCCTGGAACAACTATATTGTCATTTTCCGCATAAAACCCGAGAACGTTATTGCCGTGTACGGGAGCGTTTTGTGAGTTTGACATGTTTTAACCTAAAAAAAAAGAATCTTTGACAAGAACAAGTGTGAAAATAATGTGTGTTATCAAAATCAACACTGGAATAATAACTATTATCTTTAGGCCCCACGGTGGGCGCCAAACTTTTTACCCTAAAATCTGAGTAACAATTAAATTTTTGTTGAGGTCTTAAAGATATGTGATTTAGTCCAATACTAATTGATAAACAAGAAGACATACATATAAGTTAAGCGAGCAATCTAGATCAAACTAGTGTATGAGAAAGTCTTGATCTCGAGCTGTGAGGGCCTCAAGGTACACTAATATGAAAAGTAAACGAAAGACAATAAAGCTAAGGAATAATTTTGATGAGAGATGAGCGAAAAAGTAAGAGTGTATATTATTTGCTAATGAGATGATGATTACAAATGAATGGGCTCCCCTTTATATAATAGGGAAGTCCTAAATAAGGTACATTTCAATTTCTAGTAAGGAATCTAATTGTACAACTGTCTAACCTCCTAGTAAAAATTCGTACAAATCCGTTCCGGAATTCATGCCTTGATCTTTGTGCCGTTGCGGGAATCTCCACCATTATGTTACAAAATCATAACTGAATTATCTCGGGGTAGGTCATACTCGGCCCCGGTATTCATTGTGCGCTTCGATTCTCGGGTCCTATACTCCATCATCAGGCTTGAGATCGATCTGCTGAGCTTGCTTGGTCCATTATGAACTCGGGCTCAGAGTGATTCCTCAAACCCATGAAATCAGGCATACCTGATTTCGACCGTACACAGACACCAATGCGAATAACCCATACTCAAAATCATTAGCGGAACACCATCGTAAAATGACCTAGAGTATTGATCAAGTACATAGTTGTGAATGTAATGGTTGTGACTGTTTATTAATATTGCAAGTTAAAAACACAAACAACTATGTATATGCTTTAATAATCCAAATGCGGGAACTTTTAAGATTTAATAGTGGATGAATCAAACACATAGTCTAGAGATAATGCATATAGTATGGTAATGTGATCTATGACACAAAAGCAGTGTAATTCAAAACTTACTGTGCAATATGGAAAACCTACTTTTTTGCAGAAAAAAACACAAACTTTCAATTTTTTTCTCCTTTAGTAAGACAAGTGTTTACCTCGAAATACGAGTAACAATTAAACTTGTAATGTGGTTATAAGTATACGTGATTTGATTCAATGCCAATTGATAAATGACTAAATAAATAAACGAGTTAAGCAGTTAGAATGAATCAAACCAGTGCCGGTTGGAAGTTATCGACCTCGATTTTGAATAGGCTCGAGACCAGCGTTGAGAACAATAAGAACAATAAGAATAGTAAGAACATTAGGAAATTGTAAGTAAATAAAGAGCAACGTATCGTTATTTCTCAATAAGTGAATGTAATATATCATGGTTACAAATGAACAGGGTTCCTCCTTATATAGTATAGGAATCCTAAATAAGGTATAATTCTAATTTTGGAAACAGAATACATGATTGATATCAATAACCATTAAGGGTAATCCCGAGATTCCCGCGGAGATTTGTGGTCGATTGCAGATATATCGTTATTCCGTTACTCGATGTCGATCTTGCTCGATATCGATCCTCCTATCTCTATGTTCTTTGAGGTCAAGATTTTTTCGATATGGACTTATTCTCGAGGCATACCCTTGATCCCATAAAATTGGACGTGGTCAATTTTAACCGTATACAGATAGTCCCTGCATTTCTTAGAATGAAAAGATAGAAAACGATTTGAGCCTCGATTCCCCTGTACCTCGATCATGACATCATCATTGTGACGTAACTGATGGATGTGACCAAAACGTCCCATCGGTTTGGTTCCCAAAACCATCAATGCATGTCAGTCATTGATCGGCCACTAGTGTTACCGAGCCATCGTCACAAGCCTATAAATACCACCTCTTTAGTTGGTTCAAACTTTACTTTTCTTTGATTATAAACTCTTGATTCCAAATTCTTCTTATCTTTCCCTCATCACCGCTCATGACGCCATCGTTGTTTTTACCGGAACCATCAATTTACATTATTGTTTATCTTAATAATGATGACTTAATGTCAGCTTATACTTTGTAACTTTTGTCCATCCATTATGATTTACCTCAATATTGATCTACAACATATCATTGATAATTTGAAACTTCTTATGTAAAAAGTTTCCACTAGAGCTTATGTTCCATCGAGGAATATTTGAAGTGATTTCCGTAATCATATTTCATAGCATCTCGATGTGATTCACTTTATGGGGGTATTCTATTCTCATAGCGCCTGCGAAATCTCTTCTCCTCTTCCTTTGTTTTCATCAAATAGTTATTCAATCAAAGTCCCAAACGCATCTTTTATCTTTCACAATTACACCCTCATTTCATTACCAGGTCAGCATTCTATTTCTTCTAAGTGCTATTAGTCTTAGACTCCTTTAAGTTTATCCATCCTATACTGAGCCTTCTATAACTTAGAGAACCCATCGGCTCTCTGGTTTTCATGGGCTTGATCACGAGAACTTATCCATTCTCGTCACCTTCTTACTCGCCCTTTCTCATCCTTACTCCTGTCATAAAACCTCGTCACTTTACTATACTTTAGCTTGCGACCTCTACGTATCTATTTATACTATTCGCAACCTTCCTTCAACTTGCTTGCACCCTTGATTTCCTCAGCCAATCCTTCGTTGTAGTACTTAGGGAGAACCCTTGACTCTTGTAAAGATGTGAGCTTATTACGGACCCTTTTGATGTCTTTCCTTGCCTATAACCATCCATAGTTTCTTACTTCCATGCCCTTGTGCTTGTAAGGTTTCTTCTGAACTGATATTTTGACTGTCTTCCCAATGGAACTTTTTTTTATCTCCATAATACTCATAAGGTACCTTTAACTACCCAGACTCCTATTTGAACATATCTCAAGTATTATAATGATATTACTACGAGGTTGAATTCCCCGTGTTGGGGTTTTCTACATTTATGTTGCATATCCGCTGATTTGTCTGTAATTTCTTGTCTAGTCATGACTAGGCTCTTCCTGAATCAAGTACTAACTACTCATCGGGCCATTCTCATATCCATATTTCACGTAATCTTTCTTGGGTTATTTCATTTTCTTAACTTATCCCACGTATTGGCGCCTTATCTATCAATAACATCTCGATCAGGAACCCTTACTTCCCTTTTTTTTGACGTCGTGCTTACATAACGTTCTGGAATCATAGCATATTTGTAACATTTGGGTAAGTGCAATCTCATCCCTTTCTTATTTTTATCGCATTCTTCCTTTACCATTCCATAGTTACTAGAACCACTTAATTTTGGCTTAATGCCACATCATTCCATATTCCCTCCTTTATGGGAGTATTAAGAGGTGGAGCTATGATGGCCTGCCTATAGATGTTTTTCCTTTTCATCTTTGGCATCCTTTCACATCATCGATGAACCTTACTCGCCTTGCAGTAATCCTTCTGTACAAGGATAACAATTTCCTTCCCCGCGAAGGCCACACTTAGTGTAACTGGCACATACAGTCCATTAAGCTTAACTTTGCTCATATTGCTTTCTTTACGGAGGAGACTTCCTGAATGACCCTTAAAGGTTATTCTTCTGTCGTCCTTTCGATTATCGCTGGAAAGCAATATTAAATTTTCATGATGTCAACCATTATTAAATCACTCAGTCCCTAATTCATGTTTATTTTATCTTGTTCACCTGCCCATACTGATTTCTATTATTCGGAGGTCTAACTTTTCCTTCTGGTAATCACGTTGGAGTCACAAACTTATTTCTCAAAATGAGGATATGACTTTGTGGCCTATACTCTTTTATTGTCTCTAAGCTTGTCACCTCTCGTAATTTCCTTCCCTTGACTATAGACTCTGTAATACTGTCATTTTTTTATATACCGTTGTCATCCATATATCACGTCTTACTCATAATTCTTCATTATCCCTCTTCGTACTTTCCTGCTAATATTTCTATTTATCACTTTATTCTGAAAATCCGAGAAAAACATTCTTTTGCTTTTAACTTCCCTTGGTCCATCTATTGGCTATTCAAATTTCCAAACATTCTTTCTCTACTAGGGATGGGAGCCACACTATGGTAATATTTACCCCTTCCAGGATTCCAGTGCACGTCTTAGTAGTACTCATATCTAGCTGTACTATTTTAGAGTGCACCATCTAGGTATTTCACAAGGAGTTCCATTAGCACCTTTGTAATATCTTTTGTAAATGTCAACTAACGCAAACCATCCATTCATCATTTTGGGTTACTCTAACCCCATCCGGATTCTGCTATCATGTCCTTCTCTTAAACCATATTCGTTAGCCCTCATAGGGAACGACTGAAATATGCGTGGTTGATCGTACCTACATCTATTACTGTTGAAGGTAATTCAAGATGCTTATATCTCCTTTCTATAATGGTAAATAATGATAATCTTTATTTACTGGGTACCTCGTACCCTTCTTCACATTGCTTCTTTTACTTGCTGCCATTTGTGTCTAACTTCCAATTCCATTATTCCTTTTTACCATATTTTTTTCCTAAAAGCTCCTTATCAAGAACCGTACACCTTATAGTACACGCATGATCTGCTGAAGACCTCACATTTACTCATCATAAGCAAGATGCAAAATCGAGTTCTTCTAACTCAACATTTCCACACCTATATCGCTTATCGATCGTCTTTCTGAATGTAGGCATCGTCTTATTATGAATAAAATAGAAGTTCGGAATTTGAATTTTTATAAGTGAGCTCTACCACCCGATCTAGAGTAGGAAGAAAGAGTGACAGTCCTAAATGCCCTGTAGCCTCCTGCTTATAAGTGTCGTGCACGACACACCCATAAACAAGACTCTACTAGACACGGCTTGTTGACTCCCTAGGACAGAACTGTTCTGATACGACTTTTGTCACGACCCAAATCGATGGGCCGAGACGGGCACCCGGTACCTTACTCAACCGAGTTGTCACGACCCAAATCTCTCTACGTTGGGTATCGTGATGGCACCTAGTCTTAGGCACTAGGTAAGCCTAACATTTACTAAATAACAACAATAATAAAGGAAAATCCAATAGTCTTGATATAGAATCTTGACAAAATTTACAATTTCCCAAACCGGTAATACAAGTCATAAGCTCTACTGAATATTTCTACAACTCCTAAATACAACTGTTTAGAAATAGCAAGGATAGTTGAATAGAAACAGGAAGGTGACTCCAAAGCCCGCGAACGCAGCAGCAGGGTACCTGGAGTTTCCTCGGCAATGATCCGCACAGCTACTAACAACAATTACCTGGGTCGGTACACAAAAATGTGCAGAGGTGTAGTATGAGCACACCACAGCGGTGCCCAGTAAGTATCAAGACTAACATCGGTGAAGTAATGACGAGGACTAGTCAAAACACCACCGGTCTAATAAATTAAACAAGCATCAATATAGAAATTAACGAACATAGTATCTATCTAAAGATTTTACGATATAATTAACAACATGACAATATAATGCGGAAGGAATTACCGAAAATTAATCAACGGAACAACATAATAGTACATAGAAGAGTGGAAAAAAATACGAGCCAAAACCAGAAATCGCCACAAAATAAAAACATTGGTAACCCAGCACTGCGTCACTTTGTTCACATCAGGCCTTAGCCAATAAATTCAATAAATTGGTGGAAAGTTTTAAACTGCAGTTTATATTGAAGCTTTAAAGATATAATCATTTCAAGACAGAACAATTTTCGTTGGAACGTTGTTTCTCCGAATATATATATATTAAAAAAAATCCCTATAACATAGTTCTTTCAAAATTCATGATTTTCTAATATACTCCCCCAATAAATGTATTTCAATATAATTTTCTGTAAGACAAATTCTTTTCAAATATACCTTTGAAAAAAAAAATCTTTCGATCATAATATCCTCAAGATAAATCTACCGGAACTCGGTCCATAACTCAGAATTTGTCATTCATTACAGGGGAAAGCTCCCAGAATCTCGTCCGTAGTCCAAATTTAAATATGCAATGCAGTATAGGGGGAAAGCTCCCGGAATCTCGTTCGTAGTCCCAATTTAAATATGCAATGCAGTACAGGGGGAAAAGCTCCCGGAATCTCGTCTGTTGTCCTAATTTAAATATGCAATGCAGTCCAGGGAGAAAGCTCCCGGAATCTCGTCCGTGGTTCCAATTTAAATATGCAATGCAGTACAAGGGAAAGCTCCCGGAATCTCGTCCGTAGTCCCAATTTAAATATGCAATGCGGTACAACTGAGGAAAACAACCAGAATGCAACAGAAACAACACACATTGCCACAACAGGGGCAAAAGCAACAAAAGACAGAATGCATGGTGTGACGAGCAAATCAGTAAAAGGACTTGAATCACAAGAATGGTAAAAACTCACTCATAAGAAGTAGTCACTGAAGGGAATACCAAGCACAAGTGAAACAATATAACGAGGGGAAGACAAAACAAATATAACAACGATTCACAATATTCAAGTCATCAATAATAAAAAACAATCATCCCGGCAAGGGAAACAACTATAACCAATCTCGCCTAAATAGTCAACTTTACAGAATAAAACTCATCTTGAACAATGCTCAGTAATAGGCAACACCAAGGAAATACCATCAACATGGATGATTATCAACTAAACCTAAGTAACAATTAAGGGAAAATCATATAAAACACAATGTATGACTCACAGGCATGCTTGACACCAACGTATAGGTAATTCCAATCACTTTTAAACAATTACAAGGTGAGGTTATGCTAATTCTAGTTAAATAGCCAGTTTATGAAGGAAGATATAGCACGATGGTAGAAAAGGTAAAGTGTTCAGTTAATTCAATTAAGATCAAATAAGCAACAAAGCAAAACTAAGCAAGTAATTTCTAATTTAAGCAGATTGAGATGAACTAGCAATCGGAACTCAGACATAACAAGTACAACTTCATACACAGGGAATATAAGGACCTAAGAATCCTAAAAGGTCAACGTATTTGCAAATAAGTCCGAGTAGGCACTCGTCACCTCGCGTACACGAGCTACAATAAACATAAAAGACTCAATCCTAAGGGGTAGTTCCCCCCACAAGGTTAGGCAAGATACTTACCTCGAAGACGACAACTCGGTACTCTAAAATGGACTTCTCGGGCGGAAAGACCTCCGAACGGCTCAAAATCAACTAAAACCACTTCAAAATACACAAAAAATGTATAAGGAACTATTCCGAATAATAAGGTTTCAATCTTTACAAAAATATAAAACTCAACCAAAAAGTCGATCCCCGGGCCTGCACCCCGGAACCCGTCAAGTTTTACAAAATCCGAATACCCATTCCGATATGAGTTCCACCATACAAAAATTACCAAATTCCTATACCATTTCATCCCTCAAATCATGAATTTTCATTTTGAGAATTTTCTTAAAAAACCCACATTTTCTTCGACCCAAAACACAACTTAAATGATAAAACAAAGATAAAAATCATGGAACATATATAATTCTAGATGATGAACACTTACCTACTCGATTAGCTTGAAAATCCCCAAAAATCGCTCCCAAATCCGAAGTCCAAAGCTCAAAAACGTGAAGAAAAAGGCTAACCCTCATTTATAAGAATCTTCCCAGGACATCCGCACCTGCGACCACTAAACCGCACCAGCACCAATCGCAGGTGAGAAATACAAACCGCACCTGCGCTCCTACCCGCACCCGCACCTGCACCCAATAATCGCCTCTGCGGGGACTGCACCTGCGCCCCAAAGTTCCGCACCTGTGGTGGCTGCCCAGTCCGCTTATTCTCGCACTTGCATGATATTTTCCGCACCTGTGGTCCCCTATCTGCAGGTGCGGCCACAGCAGAACAGCAGCACCTGCTGCATTTCCAAACTTCAAACTTTTAGATAAACGTACTAAACCATCCCGAGCCCCTCGGGACCTCAACCAATTACAGCAATAGGTCACATACCAATGCATAAACTTAGTCTAAAACACCGAATAAATCTCAGATTCAAACCTAGATTTTCTAAACTTCAAAAATATGCCAACGATGCTGAAACTAACCAAACCACATCCGAATGACCTGAAATTTTGAGCACACATCACAAATGATGCTAAGAACCTATTCCAACTTCCGGAATTCCATTCCGACCCCGATATCAAAATTTCACCCATCGGCCGAAATCACCGAAATTCTAACTTTCGTCGAATTACCTCAGATTACTCTACGGACCTCCAAAACAAATCTCGGGCGCGCGCCCAAGTCCAAAATCACCATACGAAGCCGTTGGCATTATCTAAAACTTATTTCGAGGCTGTTTACACAAAATTCAAACCTCCGGTCAATTTTCATCACTTAAGCTTCAAAAATTGAAATTTTCCTTCCAATTCGACTCCTGATTATCTGTTAACTGAATTCAACCACGCACGCAGGTCGGTATACCCAATGTGAAGCTGTTCAATACCTTCGGATCTTAAATTCCCAAAATGACCGGTCGGGTCGTTACATTCTCCCCCTCTTAAAACAAACGCCCGTCCTCGAATGTGCCAAGATTCACCTCGAACTCATCCAATCACTGATTGTGCACTTCCAACACATACCCACGGGTGATCCCATATCACCCCAACCTACATAAGCCTGATGACACCATCACAACTACAATGTAGCCTTCTCATCACCACCGATAAGCCTCATAACTCAAGTTCTCACCTTTTACTCATTTCCAAAAGACCCGATTCTAAATCCATATCCGGCATTAGCCTCAACAAGCTGCATTAACTCATGAATATACCCATAAGGCACGACTACCCAATATAACACATCACACATAGGCTCATAATAATACTTTTGATCACAATGGCTGCCTGAAATCAACTCAACATTGGCAATTAGCCTCACATTTGAAAGAACTCTGTTTCCAAGCCCCATAATACCGATAATGAATTAATAAACACGAAGACCTCATTATTAGATACCCGAATCACCGAGCCACAACTAACACCATCGGGCACACATCCCGCAAGCTAAACTAAAGAAGCACATAACGAAATGACTGAATATGAAAATAGATACATATAAAGGAACTATCAAATAAGCCCATAGGCATAACTCTTTATCAATGCTAACCTACAAACAATATAACCAGGAAAGAATTAAAGTACATGAACAAATCACAAGGATCCCATCCTGGTATGATTTCCACCGCGGTACTCAGCCCGCTTCAAACACATCGAATCACGAAGGATCACGAGGGTCTCCCCCTCAACTCTACATCAAAAATAAGATATATATCCCACCAACTGAAACTTTTCACTAGATCGCTTCCTTCAACAAAATAATAACACGTGTTGGCTCCCACACCGGTGGAGCATAAGAATCATAGCTCGTAACCACCACACTTAGGAATCACATCAAGCCTATCGTACTGAACAAAAGGAATTTTACTACTAGTCTCATATCTCTCAATAATTAAAAGAAACAAATGATAGTCACGGGCTACCACTCACAGAATCTCCCAACATGAGCAAACACGAAGATAGAGTGCAAATCATGAAAATCACTCATGAATGAAGCGAATAATAAGGGAACTTGTCCCGCCCAGCAGAGCTATAATGAAATACAAATGGTGCCCCTCTGTAATAAATCAAAACATACATGTACGAAAACATCTGGCATAACGGCCTCCAGCCTACTATACGAAACACATCAACAGGTTGGGCCTCCCCCTCTTTGTCGCCCTCTACTCACTTGAATGCCCTGCTGTAACATATCTGCCTGGAACCTGCGACAATCTCTCACCCTATGACTAGTATCTCCACGCTCAAAACAACCTCTATGCTGGTATGGCTGTGGAAACTGTGTGATACGAGTACTTTGAGACCCACGAGTACCTGAAACCCCATGTGAAACCGGTAATGCAAACTGAACTGGCTGACCCACAAAACCTCTACCGTGTCGCACCGTGTCTCCAAAATAAGGACAAGTAGATATCTTCGGTCTACGAGGCCTCCTCGCCTCCCTAGACTCTCTCTCATGATCTCGTCTATTTTCTCGCTCCCGATCCCACATGCCCTCTAACCGGTGAGCGATCCCTACCACCTGCTCAAACGAAACATACGACTCCAACTCTCAAGCCATGTTGAACCGAATGTCATGCCTGACCCTTTCAATGAATCTACGGACTAAACCTTTAACTGTAGCGACTAAGGCAGGTGCATGGCTGGCAAAATCACTAAATCTGATGGCATACTCCAATACTGACATAGTGCCCTGGCGCAACTGCTCAAACTTCGCACGCCATGCATCCTGAAGGACTGGGGTACAAACTCTCTCAAGAACATCTCTGAAAACTGACTCCACGTAAGTGAAGATGACTCGGTCGGGCTTCCCAACTCACATGCCTACCACTACTTATAAACCGCTCCCTGAAGTTGGAACGTAGTAAAAACAACCCCACTTGTCTCAACAATATCCAAAGTGCGGAGGATGCTATGGCACTCCTACAGAAAACCCTGTGCACTCTCTGAAGCTAATCCGCTAAATGTAGGAGGGTTATATCTCTTGAACCTTGAAAATCTAAGTTGCTCTCCCTCAAATGTTGTTGCTCTGACCATGAGCTGAACTGGAACCACAGGCGGTGTAACTATGACACTTGGACCCTAACCAACATGAACTCGCTGCTTTGGAGTGTGGACGCTGGCAGTCTGGGCTCCTCCCCCGGTCGGTGAAGTAACTGGTACAACTTGAAATAACCCTGCCTGAGCCAATGTACCAAACATGCTCAGGAACTGTGCTAAAGTCTTCTGAAGGCCGGGGGTAACAACAGGCGCCTCCGGTGCCTGCCCCCCAACTGGAACTGTTGGTGGCCTAAGTACGGCACATGCTCCTCGTCGACCTCGGCCACTGCTCCTAGCAATATCTGTCTCGGTGGTAAAATCATCAGGAACCACGGCTCGTGTCCTCACCATCTGTGAGAGAATAGAATGATAAATTTCAAACTGAAAGGTCAATGAACTTGCATGATAGGAATGAAAAAAATGAAATTGTCCTAATAGTTCGGTAGCCTCTCAAAGGTAAGTACAGGCGTCTCTGCACCGATCTGCAAGACTCTACTAAACCCGCTTATGACTCGTAGAACCTATGAACCTAGAGCTCTGATACCAACCTGTCACGACCCAAATCTCCCTACGTTGGGTATCATGATGGCACCTAGTCTTAGGGACTGGTTAAGCCTAACATTACTAAATAACAACAATAATAAAGGAAAATCCAACAGTCTCGATATAGAATCTTGACAAAATTTATAATTTCTCAAAACCGGTAATACAAGTCATAAGCTCTACAAAAATTTTCTACAACTCCTAAATACAACTATTTAGAAATAGTAAGGACAATTGAATAGAAATAGGAAGGTGACTCCAAAGCCCGCGAGCGCAGCAACAAGGTGCCTTAAGTCTCCTTGGCAATGATCCCCGCAACTACTAAAAACCCATTACCTAGATCTGGACACAAAAATGTGCAGAGGTATAGTATGAGCACATCACATCGGTGCCCAGTGTTACATCCTGTATTTAATATTAGGATGAGTCATCGTAATCCATATGGGTTCGAAGGGATTATGTCTATTAAGAGCTTATAGAGGGTTTAAGACATTATTATTACGAGACCCTATAAGTTTACAATGTTGATACTGTTAGATATTATATTAGTGTGATATTTTCTTTTAAGTGGAGTATTTATAGTTAAAAACCTAGATACAATATTTTGCTGCTAAAACAATTTAGAGGTGGATTATCACCTTCTTGTGTGTGAATAAAGTTGGGATTGGGCACGAGGCTAGGCTATTTGGCACAGACTTGGTTCAGGATGGTTTGAGTAATACAAAGTTGATTCAGGATCGGCTTCGTACGGTGCAGTCTAGGCAGAAGATATATGTGGACCGGAAGGTCCGAGATGTGTTTTTCATGGTTTGGGATAAGGTGTTGCTAAAGGTGTCACCCATGAAGGGTGTTATGAGATTCGGGAAGAGAGGAAAGCTGAGTCCCAGGTTCATTGGTCCATTTGAGGTACTTTAGAGGGTTGGGGAGGTGGCTTATAGGCTTTCTATGACTCTCAGTTTATCGAGTATTCATCAGTATTCCATGTTTCGATGCTCCGGACGTATGTTGATGTCCCTTCCCATGTTTTGGACTTCAGCTCGAGGGTGATATGTCATATGAGGTAGAGCTGGTGGCTATTTTGGGTCGACGGGTCAGGAAGCTGAGGTCTAAGGATATAACTTCAGTGAAGGTTCAGTGGAGAGGGCAGCCGGTAAAGGATGCCACCTGGGAGACCGAGCGGAGATGCGGGAGAGATATCATCACTTATTTGAGACCCCAGGTATGTTTCTAGACTCGTTCGAGGACGAACGTTTGTTTAATAGGGGGAGGATGTAACGACCCGAACGGTCGTTCCGTGAGATTTACCCCATTTCCCTTATTTACGCATTTGGTATATGTCGCTATCTTGTTTTGATGTGTTGGATCAGTTGGTTTGGGTCCGGAGTGGTTATGGTGAGAGTTTAGGAATTTAGCCTTTTAAAGTAGCCTAATAGTTGAGAAAGTCAAGTGAGAGTTGACTTATTGGTAAACGACCTCGGAATGCGGATTTTATGGCTCGAATAGCTTGTTTAGGTGATTTGGGACTTAGGAGTGTTCAGAATATTTGTGTGATGTCCGGTGTAGAATTAGGCTTGAATTGGCGAAAGTTAGTTTTTGGCGATTTCCGGTCGGTAGTGGAAAATAGGCTATCAAGGTCGAAATGGAATTCCAAAAGTTGGAACAGGTTCGTAATGTCATTTTGGATATGCCTTCAAAATTTCAGGTCAATCGGAGGTGTTTTTGTTGGTTTCAGCGTATTTGGAAAAATTTATAAGTTTCAAAGTTCTTAGGCTTGAATTTGATGTAAATTTGGTGTTTTCGTGTTGTTTTTGGTGTTTCGAAGGCTCGACTAAGTTGGAATAATGCTATGGAGTGTGTTGGAATGTTTGGTTGGGGCCCCGAGGGGCTCATGATTGATTTTGAATGGTTGACGAGAAGTTTGGAGTGATATTTGGAAATCTGTAGGTTGCTGGATTGCTGGTGTTTTCGCACCTGCGGAAGGGGAGCCGCAGGTGCGGTTATGCAGGAGCGGAGAAAAGGTCACAGGTGCAAGTGTTGACTGTGTAGGGAATGGTTTGCAGGTGCGGAAAGATGGTCGCAGGCGCGAGAATTTTCTCGTTAAGTGAGTTTCACAGGTGTGCACCTGGGACCGCAGGGGCGGCCAATTGTCCGCAGGTGCGGAAATGATAGGGCAGAACAGTATAAAAAAGACCCCTCCGCGAAATTTCTTAATTTTCTTCAATTTGCATGCGGGAGGAGTCCATTGAAGGTGATTTTGAGAGGGAAATTCAAGGTTCTTCAGCAAAGGTAAGCTCTTTGGTTGTTAATCTCGTTCCTATGTTATTTTGTTAGGATTAGGCTTGAAAATTTAAGGATTTGAGTAGGAAAAAGTTGGAAAAATGGGAGGAAAGAATTGGGATTTCTTTTGGGGTTTTGGAATGGCAATCGTGGTCCGATTTTAGTGTTCTTTATATGTATAGAATCGTGGGAGGACGAGGTTTCTAGTGATGTAAAAATTATCGGATTTCGAGACATGGGCCTGGGGCTCAGCTTTTGCCGAATTTCGAGATTTTTGATTAAATTGATAATTTTCAATTGGGTTGTGTTCCTTGAGTATATATTAATGATGTTGAACTGGTTTTGGCTAGATTCGGAGCAATCGGGAGCCAATTTGAGGGGCAAAGTCATAGCGGACTAGTGTCGTGGCCCGGTAGAGGTAAGTAATGGTCTTAAATCTTGTCCTGAGGGTATGGGACCCCAGACTGCATTATTTTCTCACTGAATTTGGAATGGCGCACATGTCGGATGACGAATATGTGGCGCGTACTGATTTTTGTATTGTACTAGGTCCTCTCCGTGGAAACTAATGAGTTGCATATTTACTCAAAATCTTATGTTTAATTATGTTCTAAAGATTTGTGAAATATTTGGGCTATAAGCCATGTTTGGGGCCTCGTGCCGATCTGTTTAAACGCCTTTGAGGGCGTTTTACTCCTGTTTTCCCCGCTACCTGTTGATGATTTTACTCAGCATCATTGTGCATACTGTTTTATTTTAAACTTAGCCTGATTTACACTACATGAGAATTAAAATGATGTTTTTGGGTCGAGTACAATGTTCTATTACTTCGCCCGAGGGGATTTTCGAGTGGTTCCACCAAGTGTGACCGAGGGCCAAGAGTGATGGTGAGGTGCTGAGTGATATTAGCACTTGGGCTGAAGGAGCCCCTCCGGAGTCTGTACACACCCCCAGTGAGTGCACCGAGTGCGAGTGACTGAGAGGCATGAGTGACTGTGAGGTGCTGAGTGATTGTGAGGTGCTGAAAGGATTGTGAGGCATGCCTGAGGGGATGATTATGAAACTTGTTTTTGCCCGAGGGGCTACTTATGATTTTAAAACATTCATTTGCATACCAAATCTTTGTTTTAAAGTTGTTAAAAATGTGCATTGTTTTAAGGACTTTTATGAAGTTTATTTCTACGGCGTGACGGTTTCGTATATCTATGTATACTATTGGAAAGTAAGGCTGTGTATGTTGTGACTTGATGGCATTGATTTTTATGTGATTCCTTGCTACTTAGACTTGATTTATTTCCATTCCTATTGAGTTGGCGTACTCACATTACTCCCTGAACCTCTTTGTGCAGATTCAGGAGCAGATATCGAGCATTAGCTTTTATATATATCGCAGCGAAGCCAGATCATAGGGATATAGAGGTAGCTGTTCAGCGTTCGCAGCATCTCTACTTTCCCTTCCTGTTGTATTTAGCTTTGGTTCAGAGTTTTGTATCATAATACTTTATTTTGGCTTATTTCACTAGATGCTCATGACATGTTGGCTCCGGGTTTTTGGGATGGTAGTACTGTATATAAAGAATTTGGCCTACTATATTAAGTAAATTTCTTTATATTGTTATGAAACGCTTGAAACTTAAATGAGATTTTCAAAAGAAAAAGTGAACACGCGGTAGTCGGCTAGCCTAGTACCACGTTAGGCGCCATCACGGCCGGTTAGGATTTGGGGTCGTGACAAATACATATTTGATCAACTTTATCCGAAAGGCGTATTGATTAATATGACATTCCGAGACATATTATTAACGTATTTTTATGCACTTTTCATGCATTTCATACATGTGCATTGACCCATGATCAAATGGCGTTATATACGCATATGTATGTAAATATATATATATGGGATATGGGAAAACGTTACGGCATTATATACGCACCACCACCTGAATCAGCTGGTATATGATGATGATGTTTCCCACAGTGGCTGAAATATGGTTCAAACGACGTTATATATGCATATATATGTATGTCTATTCAAACGGCATTATATACGCGTATATATGTATGCATATATATATGTATATGGGATATAGGAAAGGTTATGGCATTATATACCACCACCTGATCAGATGGTATACATTGATGATTTGCCCACAATGGCCGGGATGATATGATGGGATGCCCTCAGAGGCTTAATGATGTTACATACGTACAGACCTATGCATTACATGACATTTGTACGCATATGCATGAAATTATAAGTATTACATGATTTACAGAGTTGTCCAGACTTACAGGTTTATTATATGTGTCCTTAATTAATGTTGACTTATTATTACGTACTCAGTACATTATTCGTACTGACGTCCTTTTGTTGGGGAAGCTGCATTCATGCCTTCAGGTTTAGATAATAAGTTTGAGGAACCCTCATAGTAGACGAGATTGGCATTCAGCGAAGGATCGGTAAGACTCCACCTCATTCGGAGTGCAACCAAGTCTATGAGTCATCGTGTTAGAGTTTTACTACAGACTTATGGGTAGGCCGGTACCCTGTCCCATTTGATATAAGTAAATCTTAGAGGCTTTATAGACAAATGTTCAATTTTTGCAGTATGTTAGAGGCCTTAATGGACCATATGTATTCATGTTTTATAAATGATAGTTTATTGATACAGTGTTTCCCTCTTACAAGTTGTACATTACGAGTTCTGGCCATGTTGGACCATGATAGTCACAAAGAAAACAAATGAGTTATAGAGTAGTTCGCTCGGGCCAATACGGCACTGGGTGCCAGCCACGCCTCCCTATGTTCGGGGCGTGACAAAGTGGTATCAGAGCGAGCCGTGTCCTAGGGAGTCTACAAAGCCGTGCCTAGTAGAGTCTCACTTATGGGTGTGTTGCGCGCCACATTTATAATTGAGAGGCTATAGGGCATCTAGGAAATATTACCCTTCTTTTATTTTCAGATCGTGCCATAGAGGTGAATCGTAAGAAGTCAGTATGAAATTGTCACGAGATTTTGTATGCACCAGAGGTGCATGTATCACAATAGAGATTTAAGGCGTAATGTGGGAGGGAGTAACAAATAAGATTAATTTTCAGAACATGGAAGTTTATAATTGAAGGGGGCCTTACAGACCTTTTTTTGCATCTTTAAACAAATACTAGTAACCAGGTAATATAATAAGATTAAACGAGGAAACATAAAGCATAGTGTGGAATCATTTATTAGATGGTTAATGTGCTACTAATTAGCAATTTCATTTATCTTTGCAAACTATCAGTATGACTTCTGTATGGTTAGGAAGATAATGTCCATATAAATTTGAGGCACCAACCTGTAAATTCATATATAATGCGAGATTGAAAAGTAAGTAAGGTAATGGTGAAGAAGATACGACATACTCAAGTACAACAGGTTGTGAATAGTCCAGAGCTCAGATAGAAGAGACCCTGGTAAAATTTTTGTAAATCTCTAAGAGTTGAGGAGACCCTAGTAAATTTTTATAAATATCTAAGAGTTAACATTCGAGGACGAATCTTCTAAAGGGGGAAGAATGTTACATCATGTATTTAATATTAGGATGAGTCGTAGTAATCCATATGAGTTTGAAGGGATTATGTCTATTAAGAGGTTATAGAGGGTTTAAGACATTAGTATTATGAGACCCTGTAAGTTTACAATTTTGATACCGTTAGATATTATATTAGTGTGATATGTTCTTTTAAGTGGAGTATTTATACTTAAAAAAAACCTAGATACAATATTTTGCTGCTAAAACAATTTAGAGGTGGATTATCATCTTCTTGTGTGTGAATAAAGTTGGGATTTTGCCCAATTATCCTTTGTTTTAAACAACCAGATTTATATACATATAAAAAGTAAGGACTATTATGATTTATGATTATAACAGCTCTTTTTTTCATTTTCTTGGTTGTTGTAATAATAATTATGCAATTTAATTTTTGATAGTTACCATTATTACTATTTTCGAATATGGTAAATTATACACATAATATGAGAAAGTTTATAAATGATATTTTCTTTATTGTAAAGATAAACATTATTTTCTTACAAGAAAAGAAGGTTATCTTTTTATCTTCTAAGAATTAAGCGCACGAAAATTGGTATTCTTTATATAAGATTAGGAAAATTAAAATTTGAGAAAATATATGAAATTTTACATGAATGTTTTAATGAAATAATACTGTGTTTATTTATTTTATATGGTACCACATGACCACGATAGTAGGGTATATATATAAAGTAGGTTAAAAGTGGGTAATTGGTCGGGTTGCGAGATATTACCGAATTAACTAATTAATTAGTGGAAAAGATTTAAAATCTCCCTCCACGTGGCACCCATATGATATTCATTTGATGATTCTTAAATTTTAAGTTGCAAGATGGCACTTTGATAAATGGAGTGAGAATTTGCCATGAATCTGCAATTCATTGTCCTTGTGCTAGGAACTTATTAGCAGCAAAGTTAGTTTGGTCTGAAGGAGTGATAGCACAATATTGATGTCTCCTTCCAGCTCTCCTAAGCTATTTTTTTTAGTTTCCACCTTATAACACTTGCAGCGACTCAAACTGATTTTCTCCTTTCTAACTTGTATGTCATCCTCTAATAATAACTTGCGTGTCGTCCTCTTAAAAGTTAAAGGGAGAGATTCAGAAGTATATGATAAAGTTTAGCTTTGTCGTTATCAAGGGATATTTATTTCTGCTATAGGGAAAATTGGACAGGGGATTGAACTTGGCAGTAGGGAAATTTCTGTTGTTTAGCCAACATGAAAATTGCAATTAACGGAGTAGGTCACGTATCTTAAGATTATCCCTTCTTTCTTTTGGCATGGTCCAAATTATGCAAAAGAAACTAGTAAACATACAGTTTCCATATATTACTATACTCATAGAAATATTAGGGGTGTCTATATTCTTTATTCCCCATGTGAATTATTGTTATATATTCTTTTCATGGGTCTCAGAAAAATACATATTTGATCAAGTTTATCCGAAAGACGTATTGATTTTTATGACATTCTGAGAAATATTATTAACTTATTTCCTATGCACTTTTTATGCATTTCATACATGTGCATTGACCCATGACCAGATGGAATTATATACGCGTATATATGTAAATATATGTATATCGGATATGGGAAAAGGTTACGACGTTATATACGCACCACCACCTGATCAGCTGGTATATGATGATGATGTTGCCCACATGTAATGACCCAAAGAGTCATCGCCTATTTTATTACCTATTCTGTACTTTCTAGGCCTTGAAAACCTCATTTGTAGTTGCCTCGATTTGCGTGCACACTCCGGGAGCGTAGCCGGACAGCTTAAATATGAAATTCTGTGAAAAATGCTATGATTTGATATCAAAATGAATAAATTTGACTCCGGTCAAAATTTTGGGTAAACGGACCCGGACCCGTGATTTGACAGTTCCGTAGGGTTCGCAGGAAAATATGGGACTTGGGCGTATGCCCGGAATCGAATTCCGAGGTCCCAAGCCCAAAAAATGAATTTTTGAGTAAAATTGTTTTTTGAAAATATTTATGAAAATTGAAAACGAAATCTGATTAGAAAGTGATGGTATCGGGCCCGTATTTTGGTTCCGCGCCCGGTACGAGTCTTATATATGGTTTAAGCGCTTTCTGTAAAGTTTGGTTGAAAACGAATTTCGTTTGACGTGTTTCGAACTTGAAATGGGAAATTTTATGTTTTACGAAATTTGATAGAATTCAGGGATTTTGAGGTTTAATTCTATGTATATGATGTTATATTGGCGATCTGATCGCACGGTTAAGTTCATAGGATGTTGTTGAGTTAGTGCATGTGATTTTTAGGAGCCTCGAGAGTTCGGGAGTGTTTCGGAGGTGTCTCTGAGTGATTTTGAACTTAGTAAAATTGCTGGTTTGTGCTTCAGCTGTTGCATGTCCCTTTTGTTCTTCGCGATCGCGAAGCCTCCTCCGCGTTCGCGAAGCTTTAAGTTTTCCTTCATCGCGCTCGCGTCCCTTCCCTCGTGATCGCGTAGGGTTAATTGACCCTGAGGGCTTAGCCCTCTTTTCCTCTTCGCGTTCGCGTACAGTTGACCGCAATCGCGTAGTTTTACAGGTCTCCGTCATCGCATTCGCGTGATGTCCCACGCGTTCGCGTAAGTCAACTTCTGGACCCCAGTTCTTTTTACTCTTCGCGATCGCGTCCTCCCTTCCGCGATCGCGATGGTCTGTCTTGTCTACTCTCCGCGATCCCAAACCCGTTCCCGCGATCGCGATGCATAATTTTGCCCAGTGGTATATAAATATTTCCAGAACCAGTAGCTATGGGATTCACTTAGAAAATAACGAACTTTTTCTTCTCCAAAGCCCTTAGGCATCCATTGAAGCCATCCCTCATCAAAACTTCTTGAGTTAGTAAATCTTAACTCATTTCCTTCATTTTTCATCTATAATTAATGAATTTCTAAGACTAAAACATGCAAATTAGAGTAGAAAATCTGGAATTTGGGTAGAGTTAGGCCCCTTTTTAATTTTCTTGATTAAGACCTCGTTTTGGGGTCGAATTTGAAAACAAATTATATATTCGGGCTCGTGGGTGAAATGGTTTTTGTCCGAGCCTTGTGTTTGGACCAAGCGGGCCCGGGGTCGAATTTTGATAATTTTGGAGGAATGTTTGGAAATGGATAATTAGGCCATGTAATTGAATCATTGAATCCTTATTGATATACTTGAGCTGATTATGTCAAGATAATATCCTTCCGGGGTTGAATTCTAAAGGAAAGGCGTTGTTAGAGGGTTGATTGCTATACTTTGGACCCTAGGTAAGTGTTTGGCCTAACCTTAGCTTGAGGGAATAAGAGTTGATTATTATTTGCTACTTGCTAATTGTCAAATACGATGTATTGGCATGGTGACGAATATCTATACATTGGTGTCTAGCATGAGCGTGAGTCCTCTTATTGTGAATATTCGGATTTTGTGGTAATTTCCATGCTTAATTGACGATTCCTATATGTTGTGAAGAATATTTGAAGGGAATTGTAACCTTTAAACTCTGTTGGAGCATTGGCCAAAATTGTAACACGAACGATGAAGGTATATGAGATAATTGTATCCTTTGGAGCATTGGCTCAAGTAATAGAGTGAATTATGAAATGAAGTGAAAGAAAGAGAAAAAGCTACTAAAATATACCCTTGCTGGGTCATTGTTGCTTTTGATATTGTCTCCCCTGTTGGGATATTGAGGTTACTGTTATTGTTCCCTTGCCGGGATTTAATTGTTAATATTGTTCCCTTGCCGGGATTTAAATTGTTTAATTGATGTTCCCTTGCCGGGATTTCTATTTTATTCTGCTTACTTCCTTGCCCTTGTTTGTGATTGCTGTTTTGGTGAGGAAGAGTGTTAAAGCACAAAGGGTGATGTCGTGCAATGTTTGACATTGTGAGGAAGAGTGTTAAAGCACGAATGGTGATGTCGTGCACTGTTTGATATTGTTCTCTTGCCTGGGTTATTATGTCTATTCTGCTTACTCCCTTACCCTTGTTTGTGATTGCTGTTTGGGTGAGGAAGAGTGCTAAAGCATGAAGAGTGATGCCGTTCATTGTTTGATATTGTGAGGAAAGAGTGTAGAGCACGAAGGGTGATGCCGTACCGTACGATGTACCCTTCCATATAGATATTCGTTGATTATACTGTGAGGAAAGAGAGTAAAAGCACGAAGGGTGATGCCGTGCCATGATTTACATTGATTACATTATACATTGAATAGTGAGGAAAGAGAGTAAAAGCACGAAGGGTGATGCCGTGAAAGTTTGTGATTTCCTGTCCTTATTGATATGTTGGCTTTGTTGTTCTTTTCCTTATTGAGGTTTCTTATATGAAACTGTTATCTCCCCACAGCATGTTTCCCTACCTTTATTAATTGTTTCTCCCTATATTTCTCATCCGTTGTATATATGTATATCTATTTATTTGAACTGCACAGGTTTATTTGGTAGTCTGGTTCTAGCCTCGTCACTACTTCGCCGAGGTTAAGCTAGGCACTTACCAGTACATGGGGTCGGTTGTACTGATGCTACACCTGCACTTCTTTATGTTGTGCAGATTACGCATCTGGACCCGGAGGACATCATTAGTGGGAGTGTCTTCCAGTTTATCCTAGAGACTTCAAGGTATACCCGCTGGCGTTCGTGGGCCTTGGCGTCTTTTCCATCCCTTTGATTTCACTTCTGATTTGTTTTTTCTCTAGTTTCAGAGACAGCTATGTATTCTATTTGCAGACTTGTATTTAGCACTCTTGTAGACAGTTCGTGAGTTTGTGACTCCAGGTTTTGGGAAAGTTTACGCGTTGTGGTATTATGTTATACTTATTTAGCTTGAGACCATATTTATTCCGCTGATTAATTGCAAATTGTTCTAGCTTATTCTGTGAAATTGAGATTATTATGCTAGTTTATCTATGTACGTTGGTTTGTCTAGCGGGTTCAACGTTAGACGCCATCACGGCCCGACGGTGGGATTCTGGGGCATGACAAGTTGGTATCAGAGCACCAGGTTTCTTAGGTCTCACAACTCACAGACAACTTAGTAGAGTCTGAGGTATCGGTACGGAGACGTCTGTATTTATCCCCTATAGGCTGCAAAGTGAGGATGACTCCATATTTCTTTTCTTCTCTGTCCTGCGCTATGATTCTGAGTACTGATTGAGTTTCTATTTTATTCTCTCGTAGATGGCGAGGACGCGTGCTTCCCTTGGTTTCGCCCAGCATCCTGACACTCCTGCTATAGCTTTTACTCGGGGTCGATGTCGAGGACGAGGCCGTGCTAGAGGCCGAGGCCAGGGCCGGGCTCAGCCTAGAGAAGCTGCCGCAGTGGAGGACCCTCTGGTCGAGTCTGACGAGGAGGTCCCAGTTCCGCCAGTCCCAGTTGGACCAGCTCAGGTCCAAGAGGGGTTCATAGCTACCCTAGTGCTTCAGGACTCCCTTGTCCATCTAGTCGGAGTCATGGAGAGTGTAGCACAGGCGGGTCTTCTTCCTACAACACCAGCCGCCTCTCAGGCAGGGGAGGTGCCAAGACTCATGCCGCCCGCGTACCAGAGCAGCTAGCTCCTCAGCTTCAGATTTCGACACCTCAGCCAGCCGGAGTAGCTCAGCCGGGTATAGCAGCACTGGTAGCAGAGGGAGCAGCTATGTCAGTAGATGCTTTGTGGAGACTGGACAGGTTCACTAAATTATTTACTGCTACTAACACTGGTTCACCATCAGAGGACCCCCAGGATTATTTGGACAGCTGCCATGAGGTTCTTCGGAATATGGGCATAGTGGAGTCGAACGGGGTTGCCTTCGCTACTTTTCAGTTATCTGGCGCAGCCAAGAGTTGGTGGAGAGATTATTGCCGAGCTAGTCCAGCTGGATCTACACCTTTAACTTGGACTCAGTTATCAGAGGTATTTTTAGGGAAGTTATTTCCCATCACTCAGACAGAGGACCTTCGGAGGCAGTTTGAGCGTCTCCAGCAGGGATCCATGTCCGTCACTCAGTACGAGACCAGGTTCATCACTCTAGCCCGACATGCTCTTATGATACTTCCCACTGATCGGGAGAAGGTTCGGAGGTTTATCGAGGAATTGGCCCGGCCTATCAGACTTCAGATGGCTAGAGAGTCAGGTACATATATATCGTTCCAGGATGCGGCCAATGTGGCCAGGAGGATTGATATGATTCTGTCACAGGGTGGTGGTCAGGGGGCTGACAAGAGGCCCTGACATTGCGGTCGTTTTAGTGGAGCCTCATCTGGGGGTAGGGATTCTTCAGGAAGAGGTCATCCTCCCAGACCTTTTCAGTCAGCTCTCTTCAGGTTTCCCATGGTACTTCAGGTGGTCGTGGGTATCAGATGCACTATTCTGATCAGCAGCCTTACAGTGCGCCACCAGCTCCCTTCAGTGCACCGCCATTTCAGAGTTTCCGAGGTGGTCATTCAGGTCGACAGGGTCAGACTCAGTTCCCTCATCAGCAGAAGTCTTATTATACTTGTGGCGATCCGGGTCACCTTGCCAGATTTTGCCCTCGAGCATCTGGTAGTTCACAGCATCAGGGTTCTTGTTCCATAGTACAGGCACCAGGTGTTCCACAGCCTGCCCAACCAGCTAGAGGTGGGGGGTAGAGGTGCTAGAGGTGGAGGTGGAGGTCATAGAGGTGGAGGCCAGCCAGCAGCCGGCCGTCCCAGAGATGTGGTTCAGGGTGGTAGGGCCCAGCCCCGATGTTATGCTCTTCCAGCTAGCCAGAGGCTGAGCCTTCAGATGCAGTCATTACAGGTACTATTCGGGTTTGTGATAGAGATGCTTCAATGCTATTTGATCCAGGGTCTACATATTCATATGTGTCCTCTTATTTTGCACCATATGTTGTCATGCCTAGTGATCCACTGAGTGTTCCTGTTTATGTATCTACACCGGTGAGTGATTCTATCGTGGTCGATCGAGTCCATCGTTCTTGTGTTTTGGTGATTGGGGGTCTTGAGACCCGTGTTGATTTGTTGCTTTTAGGTATGGTCGACTTTGATGTTATATTGGGGATGGACTGGTTATCCCCATATCATGCTATCTTGGATTGTCATGCCAAGACGGTGACCTTAGCCTTACCAGATTTTCCCCGTTTGGAGTGGAAAAAAACTCCTGATCATTCTACCCATAGTGTTATTTCGTACGTGAAGGCTCGGCGTATGGTCGAGAAGGGGTGTTTGGCTTATCTGGCTTACGTACGTGATTCCAGTGTTGAGGTTCCCTCTATTGATTCGGTGCCCGTGGTTTGTGAGTTTCCTGAGGATTTTCCTTCAGACCTGCAGGGGATGCCACCCGACAGGGACATTGATTTATGCATTGATCTGGCTCTGGGCACCTAGCCCATTTCTATTCCGCCGTATCGCAAGGCCCCGCCAAAGTTGAAAGAGTTGAAGGAACAGTTGCAGGATTTGCTTGGGAAGGGTTTCATTAGACCTAGTGTTTCTCCTTGGGGTGCTCCAGTATTGTTTGTGAAGTAAAAGGATGGTTCAATAAGGATGTGCATTGATTACTGGAAATTGAACAAGGTTACAATCAACAATAAGTATCCACTGCCGAGGATTGATGATTCGTTCGATCAGCTTCAGGGTGCTAAGGTATTTTCAAAGATAGACTTGAGATCTGGCTACCATCAGTTTAGGATTAGGGCATTTGATGTCCCTAAGACAGCTTTTCTCACTCGATATGGGCATTACAAGTTTCTAGTCATGTTGTTTGGGTTGACAAATGCCCCAACAGCTTTTATGGATTTGATGGACCGAGTGTTCAGGCCTTATTTTGACTCATTCGTGATAGTCTTCATTGATAATATATTGATATACTCCCACAACCAGGAGGAGCACGAGCAGCATCTCAGAGTGGTTCTTCAGACTCTGAAGGATAGTCATCTAATGCAAAGTTTTCGAAGTGTGAGTTCTGGTTGAGTTCAGTTGCATTCCTGGGTCATGTCGTGTCAGTAGAGGATATTCAGGTTGACTCGAAGAAGATTGAGGCAGTCAAGAACTGGCCTAGACCAGCATCAGCTACAGAGATTCAGAGTTTCTTGGGATTGGCAGGCTACTATCATCGGTTCGTGGAGGGGTTCTCATCTATTGCAGGCCCGATGACCAGGTGGACCCAGAAGGTTGCCCAGTTCAGATGGTCGGACGAGTGTGAGGCGAGCTTCCAGAGGCTCAAGACAACTCTCACTACGGCACCGGTATTGGTTTTGCCCACAGGTTCAGGGCCTTATACAGTCTATTGCGATGCTTCCCGTATTGGGCTTGGTGCAATGTTTATGCAGGATGGCAAGCTCATTTCTTATGCTTCGATTCAGTTGAAGATTCATGAGAAGAACTATCCAGTGCATGATTTGGATTTGGCAGCCATTGTCCATTCATTGAATATTTGGAGGCACTATCTGTATGGCGTGGCGTGTGAGGTGTACACGGATCATAAGAGTCTCCAGTATTTGTTCAAGCAAAAGGAGTTGAATTTGAGGTAGAGAATGTTGTTGGAGTTGTTGAAAGATTATGATATTACCATCTTATATCACTCGGGGAAGTCCAATGTGGTGGCCGATGCTTTGAGTAGGAAGTCAGCTAGCATGGGCAGTCTTGCTTTTATTCCGGTCAGTCAGAGGCCGCTTGCTTTGAATGTTAAGGATTTGGCCAATCGATTTGTGAGGTTGGATATTTCTGAGCCTAGTCGAGTGTTGTCTTGTACGGTCGCTCGTTCTTCATTATTAGAGCGTATCCGTGATCGGCAGTTTTGATAATACCCATTTGTGTGTCCTTAGAGACACGGTGCAGCGCGGAGGTGCCAAGCAGGTGACCTTAGATGATGATGGTGTTTTGAGATTTTAGGGGCGAGTTTGTGTGCCCAATATTGATGGGATCCGAGATTTGATTTTAGAGGAGGCCCATAGTTCCCGGTACTCTATTCATCCGGGCGTCACGAAGATGTATCAGGATTTGCGGCAACATTATTGGTGGCGTAGAATGAAGAAGGATGTTTTGGCATATGTGCCGCGGTGTTTGAATTGTCAACAGGTTAAGTATGAGCATCAGAGGCCTGGTGGTTTATTTCAGAGGATTGAGCTTCCCGAGTGGAAGTGGGAGAGGATCACTATGGACTTTGTTACTGGACTTCCGTTGACCCGGAAGAAGTTCGATGCAGTTTGGGTCATTGTTGATAGGCTGACCAAGTCAGTGCATTTCATTCCTGTGGTAGTTTCCTATTCATCTGGGAGGTTAGCTGAGATCTATATCCGGGAGATTGTTCACCTTCATGGTGTGCCGGTATCTGTCATTTCGGACCGGGGCGTGCAGTTTACCTCGCGTTTCTGGGGAGCAGTTCAGCGAGAGTTAGGCACCCAGGTGGAGTTGAGCACAACATTTCATCCTCAGATGGATGGGCAGTTCGAGCGGACTATCCAGATATTGGAGGATATGCTCCGAGCTTATGTTATTGACTGTGGAGGATCATAGGATCAGTTCTTGCCTTTAGCAGAGTTTGCCTACAACAACAGCTACCAGTCGAGTATTCAGATGGCTCCTTATGAGGCTTTATATGGTAGGCGGTGTCGATCTCCGGTTGGATGGTTTAAGCTGGGAGAGGCTCGGTTGTTGGGTACAGATTTGATTCAGTAGGCTTTAGACAAGGTCAGGATCATTCGGGATAGGCTTCGTACAGCTTAGTCCAGGAATAAGAGTTATGCAGATCGTAAGGTTCGAGATATGGCTTACATGGTTGGTGAGCGAGTATTGCTCCGAGTGTCGCCTATGAAGGGCGTGATGAGATTTGGGAAGAAGGGCAAGCTTAGCCCTAGATTCATTGGCCCGTTTGAGATTCTTGATCGAGTGGGAGAGGTGGCTTATAGACTTGGATTTCCACCTAGCTTATCAGACGTACATCCAGTTTTTCATGTGTCCATGCTTCGGAGGTATCACGGCGATCCATCCCACGTGTTAGATTTTAGTATTGTCCAGTTGGACAAGGACTCAGCTTATGAGGAGGAGCCGGTAGCTACTCTAGATCGGCAGATTCGTTAGTTGAGATCCAAGAGTTTCCCTTCTGTTCGTGTTTAGTGGAGAGGTCAGCCTCCTGAGGCATCGACCTGGGATTCCGATTCCGATATGCGGAGCCATTACCCTCATTTATTTCCCGACTCAGGTACTTCATTCTTCTGTCCGTTCGAGGACGAACGATTGTTTTAGAGGTGGAGAATGTGACGACCCCAAGGGTCATCACCTATTTTATTACCTATTTCATACTTTCGAGTCCTTGAAAACCTCATTTGTAGTTGTCTCGATATGCGTGTGTAGTCTAGGCGCGTAGCCGGATAGCTTAAATATGAAATTATGTGAAAAAAGCTAAGATTTGATATTAAAATGAATAAATTTGACTCCGGTCAATATTTTGGGTAAACGGACCCGGACCCGTGATTTGACGGTCGCGGAGGGTCCGTAGGAAAATATGGGACTTGGGCGTATGCCCAGAACCGATTTCTGAGGTCCCAAGCCCGAGAAATGAATTTTTGAGTAAAATTATTTTTTGAAAATATTTATGGAAATTGAAAATGAAATCTGATTAGAAAGTGATGGTATCGGGCCCGTATTTTGGTTAGGCGCCCGGTACGGGTCTTATATATGGTTTAAGCGTTTTTTGTAATGTTTTGTTGAAAACAAATTTCGTTTGACGTGTTTCGGACTTGAAATGGGAAATTTGATGTTTTATGAAATCGATAGAATTCATGGATTTTGAGGTTTAATTCTATGTATATGTTGTTATATTGGCGATCTGATCGCACGATTAAGTTCGTAGGATGTTGTTGAGTCAGTGCATGTGATTTGTTAGGAGCCCCGAGGGCTCGAGAGTGTTTCGGAGGTGTCTCAGAGTGATTTTGATTTTAGGAAAATCGTTGGTTTTTGCTTCAGCTGTTGCAGGTCCCTTTTGTTCTTCGCGATCGCGAAGCCTCTTCCGCGTTCGCGAAGCTTTAAGTTTTCCTTCATCGTGCTCGCGTCCCTTCCCTCACGATCACGTAGGTTAATTGATCCTGAGGGCTTAGCCCTTTTTTCCTCTTCGCATTCGCGTACAGTTGACCGCGATCGCGTAGCTTTACAGGTCTCCTTCATCGTGTTCGTGTGATGTCCCACGCGTTCGCGTATGTCAACTTACGGACCCCAGTTTTTTTACTCTTCGCGATCGCATCCTCCCTTCCGCGATCGCGATGGTCTGTCCAGTCTACTCTCCGCGATCGCAAACCCATTCCCGCGATCGTGATGCAGATTTTTTCCTAGTGGTATATAAATATTTCCAAAACCAATAGCTACGGGATTCACTTAGAAAATAACGAACTTCTTCTTCTCCAAATCCCTTAGGCATCCATTGAAGCCATCCCTCATCAAAACTTCTTGGGTTAGTAAATTTTAACTCATTTCATTCATTTTTCATCTATAATTAATGAATTCCTAAGCCTAAAACATGCAAATTAGAGTAGAAAATATGGAATTTGGGTAGAGTTAGGCCCCTTTTGAATTTTCTTGATTAAGACCTCGTTTTGGGGTCGAATTTGAAAACAAATTATATATTCGGGCTCGTGGGTGAAATGGTTTTTGTCCGAGCCTTGTGTTTGGACCAAGCGGGCCCGGGTTCGAATTTTGATAATTTTGGAGGAATTCTAGGAAATGGATAATTAGGCCATGTAATTGAATCATTGAATCCTTATTGATATTCTTGAGCTGATTATGTCAAAAAATATCATTCCGGAGTTGAATTCTAAAGGAAAGGCGGTGTTAGAGGGTTGATTGTTGTACTTTGGACCCAAGGTAAGTGTTTAGCCTAACATTAGCTTGAGGGAGTAGGAGTTGAGTATTATTTTCTATTCGCTAATTGTCAAATACGATGTATAGGCATGGTGACGAGTATCTATACATTGGTGTCTAGCATGACCGTGAGTCCTTATATTGTGAATATTATGATTTTGTGGTAATTTCAATGCTTAATTGACGATTCCTATATGTTGTGAAGAATATGTGAAGGGAATCGTAACCTTTAAACTCTATTGGAGCATTGGCTCAAATTGTAACACGAACGATGAAGGTATATGAGATCATTGTATCCTTTGGAGCATTGTCTCAAGTAATAGAGTGAATTATGAAATGAAGTGAAAGAAAGAGAAAAAACTACTAACATATACCCTTGCCGGGTCATTGTTACTTTTGATATTGTCTCCCCTGTTGGGATATTGAGGTTACTGTTATTGTTCCCTTGCCAGGATTTAATTGTTGATATTGTTCCCTTGCCGGGATTTAAATTGTTTAATTGGTGTTCCCTTGCCGGGATTTCTATTTTATTCTACTTACTTCCTTGCCCTTGTTTGTGATTGCTGTTTGGGTGAGGAAGAGTGTTAAATCACGAAGGGTGACGCCGTGCACTGTTTTATATTGTGTGGAAGAGTGTTAAAGCTCGAAGGGTGATGCCGTGCACTATTTGATATTGTTCCCTTGCCGGGGTTATTATGTCTCTTATGTTTACTCCCTTGCCCTTGTTTGTGATTGTTGTTTGGGTGAGGAAGAGTGCTAAAGCACGAAGTGTGATGCCGTGCATTGTTTGACATTGTAAGGAAAGAGTGTAAAGCACGAACAATGGAGAAAATAATCAGCTCAAGAATATCAATTGGCTCCACGCGCCACATACTCGTCATCCGACACGTGCGCCATTCCAAATTCAGTGAGAAAATAATGCAGTCCGGGGTTTCATACTCTTAGGACAAGATATAAGACCATTACTTTCATCTACCGGGACAGAACACTAGTCCGTATGCCTTTGCCCCTCAAATTGGCTCCCGATTGCTTCGAATCTAGCCAAAACCAGTTCAACATCATTAACATATACTCAAGAAACACAACCCAATCGAAAGTTCTCAAATTAATCAAAAATCTCGAAATTCGAAAAAACCCGAGCTCCAGGCCCACATCTCGGAATATGATAATTTTTACATCGTTAGAAACCTCATCCTCACCCGATTCTACCCATACCAAGAACACTAAAATCGGACCACAATTGCCTATCCAAAACCTCAAAAGAAATTTATAATTCTCCACCCCCCTTCTTCTCAACCTTTTCCTACTCAAACCCTTAAAATTTTAAGCCTAATCCTAACAAAATGGCATAGGAACGAGATTAGCAACCAAAGAACCTACCGTTGCTGAAGAATCTTGAATTTCCCTCTCTAGATCGCCTTCAATGGACTTCTCCCGCATGCAAATTGATGGAAAAATAAGATATTTCACGGAGGGTCCTTTTTATACTGTTCTGCCCAGCCATTTCCGCTCCTGCGGACAATTGGCCGCACCTGCGGACCCGCACTTGCGGTCCCAAGTGCGCACCTGCGAAAACTCACTTAACGGGCCAATCCCGCACCTGTGACCATTTCTCTGCACCTGCGTCTTCGCAAGTGCGATGCACCTTTCGCACCAGCGACATCGCAAGTGCGACAAACTCCTCGCACCTGCGGACCACTCCTTACTAAGCCAAATCTCGCACCCGCGGAACCGCACCTACGGCTCCCCTTCCGCAGGTGCGAAAAAACCAGCAACCTGCAAATTACCAAAAATCACTCCAAACTTCCCGTCAACCATCCAAAATCAATACCGAGCCCCTCGAGGCCCCAACCAAACATACCAACACACCCCATAGCAATATTCAAACTTAGTCGAGCTTTCGAAACACCAAAAACAACACAAAAACACCAAATTTACATCAAATTCAAGCCTAAGAACTTGAAACTTCCAAATTTCGCCAACTACACCGAAACCATCCAAAACACCTCTGATTGACCTGAAATTTTGCAGACATATCCAAAATGATATTACGAACCTGTTCCAACTTCCAGAATTCCATTCCGACCTCGATAGCCTATTTTCCACTGCCGACCGGAAATCGCCAAAAATTAACTTTCGTCAATTCAAGCTTAATTCTACACCGGACATCACAAAAATTTTTTGAACACACTTGTAAGTCCCAAATCACCTAACAAAGCTATCCGAGCCATAAAATACGCATTCCGAGGTCGTTTACCAATAAGTCATCTCTCAGTTGACTTTCTCAACTATTAGGCTACTTTAAAAGGCTAAATGCCTAAACTCTCACCATAACCATTCCGGACCCAAACCAACTGATCCAACACATCAAAAAGAGGATAGCAATATATAACTAATGCAGAAATAAGGGAAATAGGGTAAATCTCACGGAAGGACCGGCCGGGTTGTTACATCCTCCCCCTCTTAAACAAACGTTCGCTCTCGAACGGGTTTAGAAACATACGTGGAGTCTCAAATAAGTGAGGATATCTGTCCCGCATCCCCCGCTCGATCTCCCAGGTGGCATCCTCCACCGGCTGCACTCTCCACTGAACCTTCACCGAAACTATATCCTTAGACCTCAGCTTCCTGGCTTGTCGACCCAAAATAGCCACTGGCTCTACCTCATAAGACATATCACCCTCGAGCTGAACCGTGCTGAAGTCCAAAACATGGGAAGGGTCACCAACATACTTTCGGAGCATCGAAACATGGAATAATGGATGAATACTCGATAAACTGGGAGGCATAGCAAGCCTATAAGCCACCTCCCCAACCCTTTGAACTACCTCAAATGGCCAAATGAACTTGGGACTCATCTTCCCTCTCTTCCCGAATCTCATAACACCTTTCATGGGTGACACCTTCAACAAAGCCTTATCCCCAACCATGAAAGACATATCTCGGACCTTCCGGTCCGCATAACTCTTCTACCTAGACTGCGCCGTGCGAAGCCGCTCCCGAATCAACTTTGCCTTACTCAAAGCATCCTGCACCAAGCCTGTGCCCAATAGCCTAGCTCACCCGGCTCAAACCAACC
This sequence comes from Nicotiana paniculata, assembly GCA_005239505.1. Lineage (NCBI taxonomy): Eukaryota > Viridiplantae > Streptophyta > Magnoliopsida > Solanales > Solanaceae > Nicotiana > Nicotiana paniculata. The sequence continues at coordinate 36,066 of MDKI01225477.1, read as the reverse complement.
AACCGGAGATCTACACCTCCTACCATACAAAGCCTCATACGGAGTCATCTTAATACTCGACTGATAGTTGTTATTATATGCAAACTCCGCTAGTGGCAAAAACTGATCCCATGAACCACCAAAGTCAATCACACAAGCACGTAACATGTCCTAAAAAATCTAAATGGTTAGCTCTGACTGCCCATCGGTCTGAGGATTAAATTGTGCTCAAATCAACCTCAGTACCCAACTCTCTCTGCACGACTATCCAAAACTGAGATGTGAACTGAGTGTCTCTATCGGTAATGATAGAAACTGGAACCCCATGCAAACGGATAATCTCCCTGATAAAAATCCCAGCTAACCTCTACGATGAATACGTAGTACCAACAGGAATGAAGTGCGCGGACTTGGTCAGCCGATCCACAATAACTCATATAGCATCAAACCTCCTCGAAGTCCGTGGGAGTTCAACTACGAAGTCCATGGTGATCCGCTCCCACTTCCACTCCAGAATATCGAACCCCTGAAGCAATCCACCGGGTCCCTGGTGCTCATACTTGACCTGCTGGCAGTTGAGACACTGAGCCACAAACTCCACAACATCCTTCTTCATTCTCCTCCACCAATAATGCTGCCTCAAATCCTGATACATCTTCGCGGCACCCGAATGCACGGAATACCGCGAACTATGAGCCTCTGCTAGAATCAAATCTCGAAGCCCATCTACATTGGGTACGCAAATCTGGCCCTGCATCCTCATGACCCCATAATCACCAATAACCACATCTTTGGCATCACCGCGATAGACCCGGTCCTTAAGAACAAGCAAATGTGGATCATCATACTAGCGTGCTCTAATCTGATCGTAAATAGAAGACCTGGAGGCTACACAAGCCAACACCCGCGGGGGCTCTGATAAATCCAATCTCACCAGCTGACCCGCTAAGGCCCGAACATCAAGAGTTTATGGCCGCTCTACTACTAGAAGGTAAGCTAAACTCCCCAAACTCTATGCTCTACGACTCAAGGCATCGGCCACTACATTGGCCTTCCCCGGATGATATAAGATAGTGAGGTCATAATCCTTGAGGAGCTATAACCATCTCCTCTGACGCAAATTCAAGTCCTTCTACCTCAGCAGATACTGCAAACTGCGATGGTCAGTGAAAATCTCACACTGCACTCCATACAAATAATGCCGCCAAATCTTAAAGGCATGGACAATGGCAGCTAACTCAAGATCGTGCACTGGATAATTCTTCTCGTGAAACTTCAACTGTCTGGACGCGTAGGCAATAACCCTACCGTCCTGCATCAATACCGCTCCCAAGCCAACTCTAGAAACATCATAATAAACTGTGTAAGAACCTGAACCAGCAGGCAAAAATAGTACTGGAGCTGTAGTCAATGCTCACTTGAGCTTTTGAAAGCTCTCCTCACACTTATCGGACCATCTGAATAGAGCACCCTTCTAGGTCAATCTGATTAAAGGCGAAGCAATCGAAGAGAATTCCTCCACAAAGCGACGGTAATATCCCGCCAAACCAAGGAAACTCCCAATCTCTATAGCTGAGGACGGTCTAGGCCAACTCTACACCGCCTCTATCTTCTTCGGATCAACCTGAATCCCCTCACTAGACACCACGTGCCCCAAGAAAGCTACCGATCCCAGCCAAAACTCACACTTGGAGAATTTCGCATAAAGCTTCTCCTCCCTCAATCTCCGTAACACAACTCTTAAATGATGAGCGTGTTCTTCCTGGCTACGAGAATAAACCAGGATGTTCATCAATGAAAACAATGATGAAGGAATCAAGATAAGGCTGAAACACGATGTTCATCAATTGCATGAACGCAGCTGGGGCATTGGTCAGCCCAAATGACATAACCAAGAACTCATAATGACATACCTGGTCCTGAAAGCAGTCTTCGGAATATCAGGATCCCGAATCCTCAACTGATGATACCTAGATCTCAAAACAATCTTGGAAAACACTCTGGCTCCCTGAAGCTGGTCAAACAAATCATCAATGCGGGGCAAGGGATACCGATTCTTCAGCGTAACCCTATTCAACTGTCGATAGTCAATACACATACGCATGGACCCATCCTTCTTCTTTACGAATAACACCGGTGCACCCCAAGGTGACACACTGGGCCGAATGAACCCTTATCCAGGAGCTCCTGAAGTTTCTCCTTCAATTCCTTTAGCTCAGCTGGTGCCATACGATATAGTGGAATAGAAATAAATTGAGTGCCTGGCACCAGGTCAATACCAAAATCAATATCTGTGTCAGGTGGCATGCCTGGCAGGTCTGCAGGAAATACATCTGGAAAATCACAAACCACATGAACTGAATCAATAGCGGGAGTCTCACCACCGAAATCCCTCACAAAGGCAAAATAAGATAAACACCCCTTTTCAACCATGCGCCGAGCCTTAAGGTAAGAAATCACCCTGCTAGGCATATACTCGGAAGAACCTCTCCACTCAACCCTCGGACACCCTGGCTGTCACGACTCGAAACCCCACCCCAGGTCGTGAAGGCGTCTAACATTGAACTCACTAGACAAGCCAACGTTACTAGCTATTCTGATTTATTCCGTTGTTGTTTAACATTTTTATAAGCGACATCTAAGATTAATTAAATAAGAGAAATGTGGAAGGTAAGAAATTCAACAGCTTAAAATAAATAATTCGCGAAAAATCTCCATAAACATACCCCCAAGACTGGTGTCACAAATCCATGAACAGTCTAAGATTTTTACAACAAACAAAGTCTGAACAAAACAATGCAACTTTCTCGGAAATACAAGAGAAGACAGAAATAAAGAGGAATGAGATAGGAGGTGACGCCAAGGCCTGCGGACGCCTACAGGACTACCTCAGTGTCTCCTGTGGGTTGAAGGACACTCCCTCGATCACTGTCCACCGGATCCGGTAACGTAATCTGCACAACATAAAGAAGTGCAGGTGTAGCATCAGTACAACCGACTCCATGTACTGAGTAAGTGCCGAGCCTAACCTCAACGAAGTAGTGACGAGGCTGGGACACGACAATTAATAAGCACATGTGCAATTCAATAATTTATAATAGAAATAACGATAGGAAGTAAACAGTTAAGTATAATTACGGGAAGAACATGCCAGGGTACAAAAGGGGAAAAACACTTATTTAAGTAACAGAACAAGGTAATCGACTAGTATCAGAATAACAACAGGGAATAAACAAGTGCACGACATTACCCTTCGTGCTTTACTCTCATACTCACCAAAACAAGTGCACGGCATTACCCTTCGTGCTTTACTCTCATTCTCACTAAGAAAGGTGCACGACATCACCCTTCGTGCTTTTACCACACTATATCGGCACGACATTAACCTTCATGCTTTTAATATGAATCATGGCATGACATTAACATTCGTGATTTTAATAGGGATCATGGCACAACATCACCCTTCGTGCTTTAACACTCTTCCTCACCCAAACAGAAATCACAAACAAGGGAAAGGGAGTAAACATAACAGGAATAGAAATCCCGGCAAGGAAACAATAATTTAACAATTAAATCCCGGCAAGGGAACAACGAATTAAAAAATTAAATCCTGGAATGTGAACAATAATTCAACAATTAAATCCCGGCAAGGGAACAATCAATTAAAAAATTAAATCCCGGCAAGGGAACAATAATTCAACAATTAAATCCCGGCAAGGGAACAATCAATTAAAAAATTAAATCCCGGCAAGGGAACAATAATTCAACAATTAAATCCCGGCAAGGGAACAATCAATTAAACAATTAAATCGCGGTAAGGGTATATTTTAGTAACTCTTTCTCTTTCTTTAACTTTGATTTCATAATTTACTCTATCACTTGAGACAATGCTCCAAAGGATTCAATTATCTCATATATCTTCACCATTCGTGCTACAATTTGAGCTAATGCTCCAAAGGATTCAATTATCTCATATATCTTCACCATTTATGCTACAATTTGAGCCAATGCTCCAAAGGATTTAATTATCTCATATATCTTTACCTTTCGTGCTACAATTTGAGCCAATGCTCCAAAGGATTCAATTATCTCATATATCTTCACCTTTCGTGCTACAATTTGAGCCAATGCTCCAAAGGATTCAATTATCTCATATATCTTCACCATTCATGCTACAATTTGAGCCAATGCTCCAAAGGGGTTTAAAGATCACAATTCCCTTCACATGTTCTTTACAACATATAGAAAATCATCAATTAAACATGGAAGTTAACACAAAATCAGAATATTCGCGATATAAAGACTCACGGTCATGCTAGACACCAATGTATAGATACTCGTCACCATGCATATACATCGTATTTGACAATTAGCAAGTAGCAAATAATACTCAACTCATATTCCCTCAAGCTAAGGTTAGACCAAACACTTACCTCGAACCGGCTCAAAATCAACTCGAAACCACACGTTTGCCACGAGTATCCGACTCCAAATGGCCCAAATCTATCCAAATCAATTTCATATCGTAAATAACATCTCAAGCAACTGATTCTACTATTAAATTCAATGTTACGGCGCGAAATTAAATAAGATGACCAAAATTCCCCTCAGGCTAGCATCTCTGAGTCGGATAATTTTTTTACATTTTCAGAACCCTCGTACTCTCACGAGTCTAGCCATATAAAAAATCTCTCAAATCGGAAGTCAATCACCCACTCAAACCCCAATTTTAGAAACAAACCTAAGTTCTACCCAAAACACCCAATTTCACCCATGGAAATCTTTGATTTTAGGTTGAAAACATGTTAAATTATGTTAATGATTGAAACAATTGAGTAAAAACCAATTTATAAAAGTAATTTGGAAGAAGTCTTGTTCTTGGAAAAATTGCCTAAGGGTGTTTGAATTTGAGAAAATATAAAACAATTGAGTCAAAATTCGGTTTTTGTGTATTGCAGGCTACTGGCTGACATGGGAATTGCGAACAGGGGTTCGCAATTGCGAATACCCCTGACATGGAAATTGCGAAGTATAGTTCACATTTGCGAACACTGAGCAAAAGGAGGGACTTCGCATTTTCGACCAGAATTGTCGCATATGCGAAGGTCCCATACTCGCATTTGCGAACAACATGGTCGCATTTGCGATCCCTGGCCAGCAAGGGCACCTTCGCATTTGCGATGAATAGCTCGCATTTGCGATGCTGGGTTCACAAATGCGAAGCCTGCAGATCAATTACACCAGCAAATTCCAAGTTCAGAAATGCAATCTTTGGCCTATCCAAAACTCGCCCGAGCCCTCGGGGCTCCAAACCAAATATACACACTACTCCAAAAACATTCTATGAACGTATCCGTGCGATCAAATCGCCAAAATAACATCATATACATTGAATTAAGCGTCAAAATCCATGAATTCTATCAAATTTCATAAAACATCAAATTTTCCATTTTAAGTCCGAAACACGTCAATCGAAATCCGTTTTCAACCAAACTTTATAGAAAGTGCTTAAACCCTATATAAGACCTGTACCGGGTGCCGGAACCAAAATACGGGCTCGATACCATCATTTTCTAATTAGATTTTATTTTCAATTTCCTCAAATATTTTTAGAAAACAATTTTACTCAAAAATTCATTCCTCGGGCTTGGAACCTCGAAATTCGATTCGGGCATACGCCTAAGTCTCATATTTTCCTACGGACCCTCCGGGACCGTCGAATCATGGGTCCGGGTACGTTTACCCAAAATGTTGACCGAAGTCAAATTTATTCATTATAATATCAAAACTTAGCATTTTTAGAATTTCACATTTAAGCTTTCCGGCTTTGCGCCCGGAGTGTGCACGCAAATTGAGGCAAGTATAAATAAGGTTTTCAAGGCCTCGAAAGTACGGGATGGGTAATAAAATAGGTGATGACTCCTTGGGTCGTCACATTCTCCACCTCTATAATAATCGTTCGTCCTCGAACGGACAGAAGAAGGAAGTACCTGAGTCAGGGAATAAATGAGGGTAACGACTCCGCATATCGAACTCGGACTCCCAGGTCGATGCCTCAGGAGGCTGACCTCCCCACTGAACACGATTAGAAGGGAAAATCTTGGATCTCAACTGACGAACCTGCCGGTCAAGAATAGCCACCGGCTCCTCCTCATAAGATAAGTCCTTGTCAAACTGGACAGTGCTGAAATCTAAGAGGTGGGATGGATCGGCGTGATACCTCTGAAGCATGGGCACATGAAAAACTGGAGGTACGACTGATAAGCTAGGCGGCAATGCAAGTCTATAACCCACCTCTCCCACTCGATCAAGAATGTCAAACGGACCAATGAACCTAGGGCTAAGCTTGCCCTTCCTCCCAAATCTCATCACGCCCTTGATAGGAGACACTCGGAGCAACACTCACTCACCAACCATGAAAACCACATCTCGAACCTTGTGATCCGCATAAGTCTTTTGCCTGGAATGAGCTGTACGAATCCAATCCCGAATGATCCTGACCTTATCCAAGGCCTCCTGAATCCAATCTATACCCAACAACAGAGCCTCTCCCCGCTCAAACCATACAATCGGAGATCGACACCGCCTACCATATAAAGCCTCATAAGGAGCCATCTGGATACTCGACTGGTAGTTGTTGTTGTAGGCAAACTCTGCTAAAAGCAAGAACTGATCCCATGATCCTCCAAAGTCAATAACACAACATATCCTCCAATATCTGAATAGTCCGCTCGGACTGTCCATCCGTCTGAGGATGAAATGTTGTGCTCAACTCCACCTGGGTGCCTAACTCTCGTTGAACTGCTCTCCAAAAACGCGAGGTAAACTGCGTGCCCCGGTCCGAAATGATAGAGACCGGCACACCGTGAAGGAGAACAGTCTCCCGGATATAGATCTCAGCTAACCTCTCGGATGAATAGGAGGCTTCCATAGGAATGAAATGCACTAACCCGGATGAATAGAGTACCGGGAACTATGGGCCTCCTCTAAAATCAACTCACGAATGCCATCGACATCGGGTACACAAATACGACCCTACATCCTCAATACTCCTGCAGTATCAACAGTAACCTGGTTGGCATCTCCGTGCCTGACTCTATCTCTAAGAACACATAAATGGCGATCATCATCCTGCGTGGCCCGAATACGGTCATACAATGAAGAACAGGCCACGATATGGGCCAAAACACTGCCATCCTCAGAAACCTCCAATCTAATAAATCGGTTGGCTAACGCCTGAACATCCAAAGCAAGCAACCTCTGGCTGACCAGAATAAAAGCAAGACTTCCTATACTAGCTGACTTCCTACTCAAAGCAACGGCCACCACATTGGCCTTCCCCGGGTGGTATAAGATGGTAATATCATAATCCTTCAACAACTCCAACCACCTCCTCTGCCTCAAATTCAACTCCTTTTGCTTAAATAAGTACTGAAGACTCTTATGAGGCGTGAACACCTCACACGCCACGCCATACAGATAGTGCCTCCAAATCATCAATGCGTGAACAATGGCTGCCAACTCCAAATCATGCACTGGATAGTTCTTCTTGTGAATCTTCAATTGCCTCGAAGCATAAGCAATGACCTTTCCATCCTGCATCAACACTGCACCAAGCCCAATACGGGAAGCATTGCAATAGACTGTATAAGGCCCTGAACCTGTGGGCAAAACCAATACCGGTGCCGTAGTCAGAGTAGTCTTGAGCCTCTGAAATCTCGCCTTACACTCGTCCGACCATCTGAACTGGGCACCCTTCTGGGTAAACCTGGTCATCAGGGCTGTAATAGATGATAACCCCTCTACGAACCGACGATAGTAACCTGCTAAGCCCAAGAACTCCAGATCTCTGTAGCTCTGGTGTGTCTAGGCCAATCTCTGACTGCTGAAATCTTCTTGGGATCCACCTGAACACCCTTTGACGACACCACATGGCCTAGAAATGCAACCGAACTCAACTGAAACTCACACTTGGAGTATTTGGCATACAACTGACTATCCCTCAGAGTCTAGAGGACAACTCTAAGGTGATGCTCATGCTTCTCTCGGCTACGAGAGTATATCAATATATCATCAATGAAGACAATCACAGGTAAGTCCAAATAAGGCCTGAACACTCGGTGCATCAACTCCATAAAAGCAGCGGGGGTATTTGTCAGCCCAAATGACATCACCAAGAACTCATAATGCCCATAAAGAGTGTGGAAAGCTGTCTTAGGGACATCGGACACCCTAATCCTTAGCTGATGGTAACCAGATCTCAAGTCAATCTTGGAAAACATTGAAGCACCTTGAATCTGGTTGAATAATCATCAATCCTCGGCAATGGATACTTGTTCTTAATAGTAACCTTAATCAACTATCGGTAGTCAATACACATCCTCATCGGGCCATCTTTCTTCTTTACAAACAATACTGGAGCACCCCAAGGAGAGACACTAGGCGTAATGAAGCCTTTATCCAACAAATCCTGCAACTGATCTTTCAACTCCTTCAACTCTGACGGGGCCACACGATACGGCGGAGTAGAAATAGGCTGGGTGCCCTGAGCTAACTCAATACAAAAATTAATATCCCTGTCGGGTAGCATACCCGGCAGGTCAGCAGGGGAAACGTCTGGAAACTCACGAACCACGGGCACCAACTCCAGGGAAGGAACCTCAGTGCTAGAATCACGAACATAGGCCAGATAGGCCAAAAACCCCTTCCCAACCATGCGCTGAGCCTTCATATCAGAAATAACACTACCTGAAGAATGACTAGGAGTTCCCTTCCTCTCCAAACGAGGCACCCGTGGCAAAGCCAAGGTCACTGTTTTCGCATCACAGTCCAGAATAACATAATAGGTAGATAACCAATCCATCCCCAATATAACATCGAAGTCAACCATATCCAGAAGCAAAAGATCAACCTCAGTCTCCAGACCACCAATGTCTACTAAGAAAGCACGGTATACTTGATCTACCACTATAGAATCGCCCACTGGTGTAGACACATGCACAACAGTACTCAAGGAATCATGAGGCATACTCAAATAAGGGGAAAAGTATGAAGACACATAGGAGAATTTAGAACCCGGATCAAATAACACCAAAGCCTCTCGGCTGTAAACTGAAACCGTACCTATAATAACTGCATCAGAAGCCTCGGCACCAAGACTGGCAGGAAAAACATAGCACCGGGGCTGAGCCCCTCCAATCTGATCATCCCTGAGTCGACCTACTGCGGCCTTACCTTTACCTCTCGTGGCCTGTCCTCCACCTCTATGAGTCTGACCTCCACCTCTAGCACCTCGACCTCCATCCCATGCTAGTCGAGGGGGTGGGGGTGCACCTGGTGCGGGAATAGGCCGAGCTAGACCCTCAATAAACCTCCTCACTCTGTCACGATCAGTGGCGATTATCATGATAGCATGTCGGGCTAAAGTAATGAACCTGGTCTCATACTGTGTAACAGTCATAGATCCATGCAGGAGGCGCTTAAACTGCCTCCGAAGACCCTCCCTCTCAGTAACCGTTAGAAACTTCTCCATGAACAACTCGGAGAACTGAGCCCAAGTCAATGGTGCAGACCCAGCTGGCCTGGTCAAGCAATAATCCCTCCACCAAGTCTTGGCGGTAATAGAAAGATGGAATGTAGAAAAATCAACTCCATTGGACTCCACAATACCCATGTTCCGAAGGACCTCATAGCAACTGTCCAAGAAATCCTGGGGGTCCTCTGATGATGCACCAGTAAATGTAGTAGAAAATAGCTTGGTGAAACGATCCAACCTCCACAAAGCATCGGCAGACATGGCTGCCCCCTCAACTGTCTGTGCCACAAAACCCGGCTGGGCTGCTCCAGCTGCCTGAGGTGCTGGAGCCTGGAACTGAGGAGCTAGCTACTCTAGTGTGCGGTAGCAGGAGTCTAGGTCCCTCCCTCAGCCTGGGAGACGACTGGTGCAGTAGGAAGAAGACCAGCCTGAGCCACGCTCTCCATAAGGCCCACTAAACGGACCAGAGCGTCCTGAAGAACCGGGGTGGCAATGAACCCCTCCGGGACATGAGCCGGTCTAACTGGAACTGCCTGAGCAGGAACATCGCCGGCAAAGCCTACCTGTGGGTCCTCTGCTAGTGCTGCTGCTCTGGGCTGAGCCCTGGCTCTACCTCGAACTTTAGCACGGCCCCAGCCTCGGCCTCTCTCAGGAGCTGCAACAGGGGGATTATGCTGCTGATCGGAAGATGAGGAAGCACGCGTTCTCTCCATCTGCGAGAGAATAGAATAGAAAATCAGTTAACATTTAGAACTCAAACCGCACGACAAAGAAAAAGAAATGTGAAGTTATTCCTAACCTTGCAGCCTCTGGGGGATAAGTGCAGATGTCTCCATACCGATCCCTCAGACTCTACAAGTTTGTCCGTGAATTGTGAGACCTAAGCAACCTAGGGCTTTGATACCAAATTGTCACGACCCGAAACCCCACCCCTAGGCCGTGATGGCGTCTAACATTGAACTCGCTAGACAAGCCAACGTTACTAGCTATTATGATTTATTCCTTTGTTGTTTAACATTTTTATAAGTGACATATAAGATTAATTAAATAAGAGAAATGTGGAAGACAAGAAATTCAACAGCTTAAAATAAATAATTCACGAAAAATCTCCTTTAACATACCCCAAAGATTGGTGTCACAAATCCACGAACAGTCTAAGATTTTTACTACAACCAAAGTCTGAACAAAACAATGCAACTGTATCGGAAATACAAGAGAAGAAATAAATAAAGAGGAATGAGATGGAGGTGACGCCAAGGCCTGCGGACGCCTGCAGGACTACCTCAGTGTCGCCTATGGGTTGAAGGACACTCCCTCTATCACTATCCACCGAGTCCGGTAACGTAATTTGCACAACATAAATAAGTGCAGGTGTAGCATCAGTACAACCGACCCCATGTACTGAGTAAGTGCCGAGCCTAACCTCGACGAAGTAGTGATGAGGCTGGGACACGGCAATCAAAAAGCACCTGTGAAATTCAATAATTTATAATAGAAATAACGGCAGGAAGTAAACAGTTACGTACAGTCACAGGAAGAACATGCCAGGGTACAAAAGGGTAAAAACATTTATTTAAGTAACAGAACAAGGTAACCGACTAGTATCAGAATAACAACAGGGAATAAAAAAGTGCACGACATCACCCTTCGTGCTTTAACACTCTTTCTCACCCAAACAGAAATCACAAACAAGGGCAAGGGAATAAACATAATAGGAATAGAAATCCATGCAAGGGAACAATAATTCCACAATTAAATCCCGGCAAGGGAACAATAATTCAAAAATTAAATCCCGGCAAGGGAACAATCAATTAGACAATTAAATCCTGACGAGGGAACAATATTTAAATAATTAAATCTCGGCAAGGGAACAATCAATTAAACAATTAAATCCCAGCAACGGTATATTTTAGTAACTCTTTCTCTTTCTTTCACTTTCATTTCATAATTTACTCTATCACTTGAGCCAATGCTACAAAGGATTCTATTATCTCATATATCTTCACCATTCGTGCTACAATTTGAGACAATGCTCCAAAGGATTCAATTATCTCATATATCTTCACCATTCATGCTACAATTTGAGCCAATGCTCCAAAGGATTCAATTATCTCATATATCTTCACCATTCGTGCTACAATTTGAGCCAATGCTCCAAAGGATTCAATTATCTCATATATCTTCACCATCCATGCTACAATTTGAGCCAATGCTCCAAAGGAGTTTAGAGATCACAATTCCCTTCACAGGCTCTTTACAACATATTGAAAATCATCAATTAAACATGGAAGTTACAAAAAAATCAGAATATTCGCGATATAAGGACTCACGGTCATGCTAGACACCAATGTATAGATACTCGTCACCATGCCTATACATCATATTTGACAATTAGCAAGTAGCAAATAATACTCAACTCCTATCCCCTCAAGCTAAAGTTAGACCAAACACTTACCTCGAACCGACTCAAAATCACTCGAAACCACACGTTTGCCATGAGTATCCGAACCCAAATGGCCCAAATCTATTCAAATCAATTTCATATCATAAATAACATCTCAAGCAACTGATTCTACTATTAAATTCAAAGTTACGGTGCGAAATTAGGTAAAATGACCAAAACACCCCTCAGGCAAGCATCTTGGAGTTGGATAATTATTTTACATTTTTAGAAACCTCGTACTCTCACGATTCTAGCCATATAATAATCTATCAAATCAGAGGTCAATCACCCACTCAAACCCTAATTTTTGAAAAAAAAACCTAAGTTCTACCCAAAACACCCAACTTCACCCATGGAAATCTTTGATTTAAGTTGAAAACATGTTAAATGATGTTAATGATTGAAAAACTTTAGTAAAAACCAACTTACAAATGATTTGGAAGAAGTCTTGTTCTTGGAAAAATCTCCTAAGGGTATTTGAGTTTGAGAAAATATGAAAAATGGAGTCAAAATTCGGGTTTTGTTTATTGCAGGCTACTGGCTGGCATGGGAATTGCGAACAGGGGTTCGCAATTGCGAATACCCCTGACATGGAAATTGTGAAGTATAGTTCGCATTTGCGAACACTGAGCAAAAAGGGGGACTTCGCTTTTTCGACTAGAAGTGTCGCATTTGCGAAGGTCCCATACTCGCATTTGCGAACAACATGGTCGCATTTGCGATCCCTGGCCAGCAAGGGCACATTCGCATTTGCGATGAATAGCTCGCATTTGCGAGCTCCTAATTGCGATGTTGGCTTCGCAAATTTGAAGCCTGAAGATCAGTTACACCAGCAAATTCCAAGTGCAAAAATTCAATCTGTGGCCTATCCAAAACTCGCCCGAGCCCTCGGGGCTCCAAACCAAATATACACACTACCCCAAAAACATCCTATGAACTTATCCGTGCGATTAAATCGTCAAAATAACATCATATACATCGAATTAAGCCTCAAAATCCATGAATTCTATCAAATTTCATAAAACATCAAATTTTACATTTTAAGTCCGAAACACGTCAAATGAAATCCGTTTTCAACCAAACTTTACAGAAAGTGCTTAAACCCTATATAAGACCTGTACCGGGTTCCGGAACAAAAATACGGGCCCGATACCATCACGTTCTATCATATTTCATTTTCAATTTCCTTAATTATTTTCAGAAAAAAATTTTACTCAAAAATTCATTCCTCGGGCTCGGAACCTCGGAATTCAATTCCAGGCATATGCCCAAGTCCCATATTTTCTTACGGACCCTCCGGGACTGTCGCGGGTCCGGGTTCGTTTACCCAAAATGTTGACCGAAGTCAAATTTATTCATTCGAATATCAAAACTTAGCATTTTTCACAGAATTTCACTTTTAAGCTTTCCGGCTATGCGCTCGGACTATGCATGTAAATCGAGGCGACTATAAATGAGGTTTTCAGGGCCTCGGAAGTATGGAATGGGTCATAAAATAGGTGATGACTCTTTGGGTCGTCACACTGGCATAACTAAGGTCACGGTCTTCGCGTGACAATCAAGAACAGCATGGCACAGATACAACCAATCCATGCCCAAAATCACGTCAAAATCGACCATGCTAAGTAACAGTAGGTCTACTCGGGTCTCCATACCCCCAATAGGTATAATGGACGACTAATACAAATGGTCCACAACAACAGTATCGCCCACCGGAGTCGACACATGAACAGAGGTGACTAGAGACTCATGGGGCACATCCAGAAAACCGGCAAAATATGAAGAAACATAGGAATATGTGGAACCAGGGTCAAATAAAGCCAAGACATCACGGCAACAGACTGAAACAATACCTGCAATCACGGCATCTGAGGCCATAGTATCCGGCCTGGCTGGAAATTCATACATACGAGCCTGACCTCCCCCTGCTCGACCTCTCCCTCTAGGGCAGCCTCTGGCTGACTGACCACCACAGCTGGCTGCCTGGGCGGGTGGTGAAGTGAATAGAGCTGAAGTCGAGGGCTGGCCCCTCTGCTGAGAAGATCCACCGGAACGGCGGGGACACTGCCTCCACCCTTGCTCGAACTCTCCACACTCAAAACAACTACCTGGAGCAGGAGGCGGGGACTGATAGAAACCCCTAGCACCTGTACGGCCACTGGAAGACTCCTGTATAGATGAACCCTGAACTGGAGGTGCTCGAGCTGCACTCTAAGCTGGGAGGGAACCAAAAGAAGTACAGCCTGACTGAGAACCACGGGGACCCTGCCCCGAATATGCACCACTATATGCTGGGCGGCCTGTCTGAGGAGGCCTGAATGAACGGTCCCTACCCTGCTGAAATTGTACCCTAAAGGGAGAACCACTGGAATTTCTCAAACCACGAGGCCTCTTAGCCTCCCTCTCTTCCCGCTCCTAGTGGTGAACAGACTCAATATCTCGAGCTATGTCTACAACTTGCTCGAATGAAGCACCCAATACTCTCTCCCGAATCATAAACAACCGAATCTGGTAAGAAAGACCATCTACAAACCTCCCCACCCTCTCCCAATCAGTAGGGACAATTTGAGAAGCATGCCTAGACAACTCGGAAAATCTCATCTCGTACTGAGTGACTAATAACTCTCCCTGGCGCAGCTGCTCAAACTGCCTACGCTGCTCCTCTCTGTGGGACTGAGGAACATACCTCTCCAAAAGGATCATGGAGAACTGCTGCCAGGTAAGAGGTGCTGAACCAACCGGTCTACGCCTCTCGAAAGACTCCCACCAGGTAAAGGCAGCACCCGCAAACTGAAATGTAACAAACGAGACCCCACTGGTCTCTAGAATACCCGCGGTGTGCAGTATCCTCTGGCACCTATCTAAAAATCCCTGGGCATCATCGCCCCCTATACCGCTGAAAGTCGGAGGCTGAAGTCTGCTGAATCTCTACAACCTGCGCTGCTCATCCTTAAGCATAGCAGGGACCACATAATCCTGAACCAGAGCAGCTGGCTGAGCTGGGGCTGCGCCTGGTACCTGAATAACCTGTGCAGCCTACTCAGGTGCCCGGGTAGCTGGAGTCTGATTGCCTCCCCCGGCTTGAGCTGTGGTGGCAGAAGAAGACATGGCAACGGACTGAGCCAAACCGGTGCATACTGACAATATCTCAGACAGGGCCTCTCGAAGACCCGAAATAATCATAGGCACTGCTGGTGTCTGAGCTTGTCCCGCTGGGACACCATCACTGGGAGCCTGATCATGATCGATAGGGGGATCCTGAGGTACTGCCCTGGCTTCTGCGCGGGCTAGCCCCTTACCTCTACCAGGGCCTCGACCGTGGCCTTGACCTCTCGCTGGTCTAGCCGGTGACTGGTCACCCTGATCGGTATGGCGTGTCCTCACCATCTGTGAGAGAATGAAACAACGTAAGTTCAGATTTTCAAGAATCAATACATCAGCACGAAAGAGTTCAAGAAAGATAGAATGTTTCCTAAAAGTTTGGCAGCCTCTCGAAAATAAGTACAGACGTCTTCGTACCGATCTGCAAGACTCTACTAACCCTGCTCATGACCATTGAGTCCTATGTAACCTAGGGCTCTGATACCAAACTGTCACGATCCCAAATCCTAACCGACCGTGATGGCGCCTATCGTGGACCTAGGCTAGCCGACTACCGCATGTTCGCAATTTCTTTTGAAAATCCCGTTCAAGTTTCAAGAATCTCATAACAATATACAGAAAGTTTTTTTATATAATAGGCAAATTTTATACAGTACTGCCATACCCAAAACCCGGAGCGAACGTGTCATGAGCATCTAGTGAAATAAGCCAAAATAAAATATTATGATACAAAACTTTGAATCAAAGCTAAATACAACAGGAAAGGAAAACAAAGATGCTACCAATGCTGAATAGCTACCTCTATATCCCCACGATCCGGCTCCCCTGCGATATATATAAAAGATAATGCTCGATATCTGCTCCTGAATCTGCACATAGAGGTGCAGAGAGTAATATGAGTACGCCAACTCCGTAGTAATGGAAATAAATCAAGTTTAAGTAGCAAGGAATCACATAAAAATCAATGCCATCAAGTCACAATATAAACAACTTTACTTTCCAATAGTATAACATAGATATACAAACCATCATATCTTAAAATCAATTCATAAAAGTCCTTTAAAGAATGACACTCCTAAGAACTTTAAGACAAAGGTTTGGTATGCAAATGAATGTAGTAAATTCATAAGTAGCCCCTCGGGCAAAAACATATTTGATATCAGCCTCTCGGGCATGCCTCACAATCCCTCAGCACCTCACACTCACTAAGCACCTCACAGTCACTCATGCCTCCCAATCACTTATCACTCGCACTCGGTGCGCTCACTGGGGGTGTGTACAGACTCCGGAGGGGCTCCTTCAGCCCAAGCGCTAATATCACTCAGCACCTCACCATCACTCTTGGCCCTCGGCCACACTCGGTGGAACCACTCGAAAATCCTCTCGGGCAAAGTAGTAGAACGGGGTACTCGACCCGAAAAAATCATTTTTATGCTCATGTAGTGTAAATCAGGCTGAGTTTCAAATAAAACAGTATGCACAATGATGCTGAGTAAAATCATCAACAGGTAGTGAGGAAAACAGCAGTAAAACGACCTCAAAGGGTCTAAACAGATCGGCACAAGGCCCCAAACACGACTTATAGCCCAAATATTTCACAAATTTATAGAAAATAATTTAACATAAGATTTTTAGTAAATATGCAACTCATTAGTCGCCGCGGAGAGGACCTAGTCCAATCCAAAAATCAGTACGCGCCACATACTCGTCATCCGACATGTGTGCCTTTCCAAATTCAGTGAGAAAATAATGCGGTCCGGGGTTCCATACCCTCAGGACAAGATTTAAGACCATTACTTACCTCTACCGGGCCACAACACTAGTCCGCTATGCCTTTGCCCCTCAAATTGGTTCCTGATTGCTCCGAATCTAGCCAAAACCAGTTCAACATCATTAATATATACCCAAGGAACACAACCCAATCGAAAGTTATCAAATTAATCAAAAATCTCGAAATTCGGCCAAACCCGAGCCCCGGGCCCACATCCCGGAATCTGATAATTTTTACATCATTAAAAACCTCGTCCTCCCCCGATTCTACACATACCAAGAACACTAAACTCGGACCACAATTGCCTATCAAAAACCTCAAAAGAAATTTCCAATTCTCCACCCCCTTCTTCTCAACCTTTTCCTACTCAAACCCTTAAATTTTCAAGCCTAATCCTAAAAAAATAGCATAGGAACGAGATTAGCAACCAAAGAACTTACCTTTGCTGAAGAATCTTTAATTTCCCTCTCTAAATCGCCTTCAATGGACTCCTCCCGTATGCAAATTGATGGAAAAATAAGAAATTTCGCGGAGGGTCCTTTTTATACTGTTCTGCCCAGCCATTTCCGCTCCTGCGGACAATTGGCCGCACCTGCGGTTCGAGGTGTGCAACTGCGAAAACTCACTTAACGGGCCAATCCCGCACCTGCGACCATTTCTCCGCACGTGCGATGCACCTTCTGCACCAACGACATCGCAGGTGCGACAAACTCCTCGCACCTACGGACCTCTCCTTACTCAGCCAAATCTCGCACCTGCGGAGCCCAGTCCGGTCATGCGGAACCGCACCTGCGGCTCCCCTTCCGCAGGTGCGAAAACACCAGCAACCAGCAACCTGTAAATTACCAAAATTACTCCAAACATCCCGTCAACATTCTGAAATCAACCCCGAGCCCCTCGGGGCCCCAACCAAACATACCAACACACCCCATAGCATTATTCCAACTTAGTCGAGCCTTCGAAACACCAAAACCAACACGAAAACACAAAATGTACATCAAATTCAAGCCTAAGAACTTGAAACTTCTAAATTTCGCCAACTACACCAAAACCAACCAAAACACCTCCGATTGACCTGAAATTTTGCAGACATATCCAAAATGACATTACGAACCTGTTTCAACTTTCGAAATTCCATTCCGACCTCAATAGCCTATTTTCCACTGCCTACCGGAAATCGCCATAAACTAACTTTCGCCAATTCAAGGATAATTCTACACCAGGCATCACAAAAATATTCTGAACACACTTCTAAGTCCCAAATCACCTAACGAAGCTATCCGAGCCATAAAATCCGCATTCTGGGGTCGTTTACCAACAAGTCAACTCTCAGTTGACTTTCTCAGATATTACGCTACTTTAAAAGGCTAAATGCCTAAACTCTCACCATAACCATTCCTGACCCAAACCAACTGATCCAACACATCAAAAACATGATAGCGATATATAACCAATGCAGAAATATGGGAAATGGGGTAAATCTCACGCAACGACCAGCCGGGTCGTTACAATGATAAAACAAAGTTAAAAATCATGGAACATATATAATTCTAGGTGAAGAACACTTTCCCGCTTGATTAGCTTGAAAATACCCAAAAATCGCTCCCAAATCCGAAGTCTAAAGCTCAATAATGTGAAGAAAATGGATAAACCTCGTTTAAAAGAATATGCCCAGGACATCCGCATCTGCGACCACTAAACCGCACCTTTGCAATCGCAGGTGCAAAACACAAACCACATATGTGCTCTTACCTGCACCTGTGCCCAAGAATTGCCTCTACGGGGGCCACACATGCGCCCCAAAGTTCCGCACCTGCGGAGGCTTCCCAATCCGCTTATTCTCGCACCTGCGTGATATTTTCCGCACCTGCGGTCCATTATCCGCTGGTGCAGCCACACCAAAACAACATCACCAACTGCATTTCCAAACTTCAAACTTTCCGATAACCATCATAAACCATCCCGAGCCCCTCGGGGCCTCAACCAATTACACCAATAGGTCACATACCAACGCATGAGCTTATTCGAACTTTTGGAACACCCAAAACAACATTAAAACACCGAATAAATCTCGGATTCAAGCCTAGAATTTCTAAACTTCAAAAATACGCCAACGATGCCAAAACCAACCAAACCACATTTGAATGAACAGAAATTTTGCGCACACGTCATAAATGATGCTACGAACCTATTCCAACTTCCGGAATTCCATTTCGACCCCGATATCAAAATTTCATCCATCGGCCGAAATCGCCGAAATTCTAACTTTCGTCGAATCACCTCAGATTACTCTACGGACCTCCAAAACCAATCCCAGATGCGCGCCTATTTCCAAAATCACCGGTACGAAGCTGTTGGCATTATCTAAAATTCATTTCGAGGTTGTTTACACAAAAGTAAAACCTCTGGTCAACTTCCATCACTTAAGCTTTAAAATTGAAATTTTCCTCCTAATTCGACTCCTGATTATCCGGTAACTGAACCACGCACGCAGGTCGGTATACCCAATGTGAAGTTGTTCAAGACCTTACGTAACCGAACGGAGCTCAAATTCCCAAAATATCTGGTTGGGTCATTACACGAGTACCAATATAACATATCTTTTCATGTCATACTATCATAGATAACTGAGACGGAAGGCGACTATTAGATAAGTAGAATACAACATGTGATACCACTCGTATACATAAGACATACGGTCCTATAAGATCAAAATAACCACTCGTATACTGAACATAGGCTGACAAGGCCATACAATATTTTACGTAGATGACATCTGTCTACAAGCCTCTAAGAACATATAATTTTCATAAAGGTCGGGACAGAGTCCCTCCATACCAAATAATACACGTCTAAGTCATACTAACCAAGCAAGAAACTCCGAAGCAAATGGAGCGCATCAACATATTCCGCTGAGCTGATAGCCTACTTGGAGGACTCTCGACCTATTTATTGGGACCTGCGGGCATGAAACAAAGTGTCCCCAGGTAAAAGGGATGTCAATACGAATGATGTACCGAGTATGTAAGGAACATAAATAAGCACATAACATACATGGAAGAGATATAGAATAAATGACTCAACCTGTAAGTCTAGATAACTCTGTAATTAATTAAACAATTGTAGTGTCATGCATATGCGTATAAATGTCATGTCGTGCATAAGTACATGTTTCATAACATTATCAGGGCTCTGAGGGCATCCCATCATATCATCTCGCCAATGTGGGCAAAATCATCAATGTATACCAACTGATAAGGTGGTGGTGCGTATATAATGTCGTAACCTTTTCCCATATTCCATATAAATATAATATACATATATACGCGTATATAAGCCATCTAATCATGGGTCAATGTAAATGTATAAATGCATGAAATGCATAAGAAATATGTTAATAAGATTTTCTCGGAATGCCATAAAAACCAATATGCCTTTTGGATAAACTTTATCAAATGAATATTTTTCTGAGACCCATGAACAGAAGATATAATACTAATTCACATGGGGAATCAAGAACATAGACACCCCTACTATTTCTATGAATAGAGTCATTTATGAAAGTTGCGTATTCTGCTCTTTTCATTTGTATCTTATGGATCATGCCAAAAGAAAGAAGGGATAACCTTAACATATCGGGACCGATTCTCTTGAAAATTTCCTCTAACACACGTCTTTTGCGAAGAACACATAACGACGGATTGAAGTAGGGAAAAAATCCGTATGATATTCTTGATAAAGATTGTATCATGCTCCCTCCAAATTGCATCTCAGACAGCTGTAGCATTATGAAATTTTCACGCCCCAAAACCGAGGGACGAGACCGGCGCCTAACCGGATGATCCCGGTAAAGCGGGCCTAGATTGCCTTTCCTACCCAACGCATTTCCCCATGTTCATAATGTACATTTTATAAGCGAAGTAGCAAAATAGAATCAAAGCATGCATTTACACCATAAATCCCTTTCTTCTTTTAACATTTTCAACATTTAATCTCCCCAAAACATACATTGTAAAATACAACACTCCTGATAGAGGATCGTGATTACGAACGAGTATGACAACTACCCAAATTACGTATATACAACCCACATAATGTCTACGGAGCCTATAACAGTATGGAGAAGAATACATAGACCTGCCGACAACAACGCCCCAACTATACCTCAAAAAAAATGGCATATACAAAATAAGACAACATATACTACACACAGCCCCGAGAGGAAGTGGGGCTCACTAAGACTGCTGAAGAGATGAAGGGAAAGCACCACTATCGGTGATCAAAGCTACCTACTATGGAACCACCTACATCCATATAAAAAATGTAGCGCCCCCGGCAAAAGGGACGTTAGTACCATTGAATAGTACTAGTATGTATAAACAAACCTACTCCATATAGGATAAACAACATCAGTTAAACATGAACAGAGACATCATACAACAATACACTGAAACATGGAAAATCATAACAAGAATTACCACATCCCACATCCCGTTTTGCCATCTTTTGGTTAATGTAATTTTAAGTTTCGTCCTATTATTATTATTATTACTGATCCACCATGTCATTTTCACACGGAGTCCGATCTATACCCGATCGGCTAAGCCATCTTAGGTGAGGTCTGAATTTCAATCAGATCACATATAACCACTATGGCTTGCTCTCACGAAGTTCGATCTCTACCCAAATTGGCTAGGCTAACACGGTGGCTCGTGCATAGCACACGAAGTCTGATCTCTGCCCGATCGGCGAGGCCATCTCAACTAAAAACGGTGAGGACAACAATCATCATCAAATCATAATCATATTATAATATCAAGTCATACATGTGTACGACATGGAGTCCGATCCAGCCAGACCGGATATGCCTTCTCACCCCTAGAACATTCTCCTGGTACATTTATGGATGTTTTAGGTCACTTACATCATTTTTAACCTTTTTTTTCCCCAACACATATTGCTCTTGGATTCATCTTTGATATCATTAGTGTCCTTTAATTCATTTTTCACGACAATTCATCCTTTAATCGATATTCCATAACCATCCGATCCATTAATTCATATTTCACAATTTCAGAAATCCACTCTTTCGTGTTTCATAACAGTTCAACCTCATGTTTCACATTTCACATCAGTACAATATCTTTACTCATATTCCATGACAATCCACCCTTTTACATTTTTCACACCCATCATATAATAGGAGTACACATACAATAAGAAAGAACATGATGGTCAACATGTATACCTTCCACTAGCAAAACATCATGGTGGTAGCATATAGATACATGGAAACAAGAATTCCTCAATTAAGAACATAGAGCACATAATTTCCATAGAAGGTAAATAAGAGAATCATACCCGTAAAATGACCACAACAGGCTTATTCTACGAGGATTAGGGTTAGCCATACATACCTCGAGTTGGAATTTCCCTTTAATTTCTATCCCAACTCACCGGACCTTCTAACGCCTTCAATCTAATTTACAATGTGACACATTCAAACTTAGAGTTAGGAACCTTGAAATCATTTGGGAATTTTATCAAATATTATGTCGTCCTTTAGATTAACTAGCCCCATTTTTAGTGAAAGGTTGCCCTAGCCTACTTCCCTTTGCTAGATTATAGTAAATTATTCACATGCATGCAAGTTCTTAACTTTCCTCTTCAAGAACCAACCTTTGTGTGTTCTATTCTAACTAAAATCTGAGAATTTTGAAAATGGGGTGAAGACTTACCTCTTATGGTGAAGAAGATGACGACTACTCGATTAATTCTAGGCTTGAGTGGAGATGGAGGACTAATTTGGGGAAGATGAGGACTTCTCTCACTAGAACCCACTCTCACTTCTCTCTATTTTGCTCAGATAGTCGTTAAAATGAAGCAGAGGGGTGTTTTATTAAACTGGGGGTCGGGTTTTAAAATTAGAAATTAGAAGCCTCGAAGAAGGTATGCGGTCAAGAATGCGATCACATTCATGTTATGCGGTCCGTATACCTGTTGCACAAATGGCCTTCAGATGGGCCAAAAAGGAATGCAGACTGCTCAGGTATGAGACCACTATGCGGTCCGCATACCTGTTATGCGATCGCATAGTGCGTCGCATAACTCCCTTCGCAAAAATAGAGGTGCAGTAATACGACAACTATACGGACCGCATTCGTGAAATGCAATCGCATTATGGGCCGCATAACTGTCGTCAAAATGGACAGCAACTATCAAGGTATGCGACCACTATGCGGTCCGCTTACCTTATCTGCGATCGCATAGTGGACCACAGACCCGCACAGTTCTAGAAAATTTTATCTTTTAAGTCCTAGGGTACTTTTTACTCTGAAAGGGTCCGTTTTAATAATTTCTACAGTTATAACCACATGGAGACCCATTCGGGCATTATTTTTAGACTTGAAATTTTACGGGTTTACATCCTCCCCCACTTAGAATCATTCATCCTCGAATGACGATCGGAGAATCACATAGCTAAGAGAACACAAAACATGCCAACCCCCAAATTTTTACTAACTCCGATATTTCCTGAAAATTTCGCGAGAGTTTCCTTTGTAATTAGGCCTATCTACCTGTCAGAGAGCCCCTAAAACACATTTTAACAAATTCCACACATTTTCAGTTACTCTATCAACTTGCACATAATCTAGTCTTTTCAACAAGTTGCATATAATTCAATTACTTCCACAAGCAACACATAGTTCAGTTAACTCCACAAATTTGCACATAATTCAACTATCACAATGAGTTTCAAATAATTCAACTATTTCAAGGAGTTGCACATGATTAAGCTATTTCAAGGAGTTGCACATAATTCAGCTATTTCAATGAGTTGCACACGATCCAACTAATCACAACAACATATGCATTTGTGGCACAAAGTTTGAGAAGTCTTAATAGTAGGGTAATTAGGGGAGTGGAGTGTTCTTGCACAAAATTTGACACCAATGTAATTTCTTAGAGATGAAAACTTTCAAAACCACTACCAAACTTATTCAAACAAGTGGGGATATATCTCTTTCATTTAATTTTCCGCTTCCCACGTGGCTTCTTCGACTTGTTGACTCCGCCATAATAATTTGACTGAAGCGACCTCTTTGTTTCTCAACCTACGAACTTGCCTATCAAGAATAGAAACCGGAACCTCTTCATATGAAAACTTTTCATTAATTTCAATGGTTTCAACCGGCACGATGATAGATGGATCTCCAACTACCTTCTTCAGCATGGACACATGAAACACCGGGTGCACTAGTGACATCTCAGGGGGCAATTCCAGCCTATACGCCACCTGCCCTATCCTTTGAGTAATCCTACATGGCCCGACATACCTTGGGCTCAATTTACCTTTCTTCCCAAACCGCATCACTCCTTTCTGGGAGACACCTTCAAGAACACCCAATAATCTACTTGAAACTCCAAATCTCTTCGACGAACGTCCGCATAGGATTTCTGACAACTCTGAGTAGTCTTCATCCTCTCCTAAGTGACCCTAA
Organism: Nicotiana paniculata; assembly: GCA_005239505.1. Lineage (NCBI taxonomy): Eukaryota > Viridiplantae > Streptophyta > Magnoliopsida > Solanales > Solanaceae > Nicotiana > Nicotiana paniculata. Next base: position 11,734 of record MDKI01225477.1, on the reverse strand, counting down.
CTTTTTCCATAGCTTGTTGCACAAGATCTGGTCCTAGCAGTTCCGCCTCACCAACCTCGAACCATCTAATTGGAGACCTACACCTCCTTCCGTACAAGCCGCAAATGGGACAATCTGAATACTAGCATGGAAACTGTTATTATAAGCAAATTCTATAAGCGGCAAGTGATCATCCCAAGTACCCTTGAAATCTAATACACAAGACTGTAACATATCTTCAAGCATCTGAATGGTCTGCTCTTCCTGACCGCTTGTTTGCTGGTGGAAAGTTGTGCTGAGATTTACCTGCGTACCCAAACCTTGCTGAAATTTCTTCAAAAAGTTAGCTGTGAACTAGGCCCCTCGATCCGAGATAATAGATACTGGAGTGCCATGGAGCCTGACTATTTCTTTGATATACAACTGAGGTACTGTTCTGCAGTATTGGTGGACTTGATTAGCAAGAAATGTGCTGACTTCGTGAGCCGATCCACTATTACCCAAACTGAGTCGAACCAACGGGGAATGCGAGGTAACGCCACCACAATGTCCATATTGATCATTTCCCATTTCCATGTCAGTATTCCCATAAGCTGTGCCAAACCACCGGGCCTCTAATGCTCGGCCTTCATTTGCTGACAATTTGGACACCTAGCCACAAAGTCCACCAATCCCCTCTTCATACCATTCCACCAATAAATCTTCTTGAGATCCTGATACATCTTCGTAGAACCTAGGTGTACAGAATACCTGGAATTGTTAACCTCTACCATAACTCTCTCACGAAGATCATCCACATCCAGAACACATAGCCTCCCTTGGCACCGAAAAACACCGTCATCATTGCCGAGTGAAAATGGTGTAGTCTTGTGATTCAGAATTGCTTCTCTCAACTGTGCCAAAGCTGGATCCCTGAATTGTTTTCCCTTGACTTCCGCTACAAGCGAAGAATCCGCTCTGTTACGCACCACGACATTCCCTTCATCTGAGTCCGAAAGACATACCCCTAGACTGGCCAACTGATAAACCTCCGGAGCCAAAGGCCTCTAAACTGCTTCAAAATGAGCCAAGCTACCCATGGCTTTCCGACTAAGAGCGTCAGCTACCACATTCCCCTTTTTTGGATGGTACAAAATATTCATATCATAATCCTTGAGCAACTCTAACCACCTCCGCTGCCGTAAGTTCAACTCCTTCTGTTATAATAAATACTGAAGACTCTTGTGGTCTGTGAACACATCCACATGGACCCCATAAAGATAATGCCGCTATATCTTCAATGCAAACACAACCTCCACGAGCTCCAAATCATGTGTCGGGTAATTTTTCTCGTGATTCTTGAGATTCCTAGAAGCATATGGTATTACCTTACCACATTGTATCAATACACACCCCAAACAAACTCTTGAAGCATCACAATACACCAAAAACCCTTCTGAACCTTCTGGAAAGATCAACACTGGCAACGAAGTCAATCTTGATTTCAATTCATGAAAACTCTTTTCGCAAGCATCAGAGCTGAAACTTAACCGCTTTCTGCGTCAACTTAGTCAATGGGGAGGCGAGGGTAGAGAATCCCTCCATGAACCTCCGATAACATCCAGCCAAACCCAAGAAACTATAAATCTCTATCAGGGTCGTTGGTCTAGGCCAATCCTTTACCGCTGCAATCGTTATGGGATCAACCCGAATCCCTTCCCTAGAAACAACATAGTCCAAAAAGGTGATTGGTTCTAGCAAAAACTCACATTTTGAAAACTTTGCATACAACTGGTGCTGATGAAGAGTCTGCAGAGCTGCCCTGAGGTGATATCATGATTTTCCTGACTTCGCGAATAAACAAGGATATCGTCATTGAAGAGAATCACAAAGGAGCCAAGAAACGGTTTGAAAACCCGATTCATATGATCCATAAAAGCTGCTGGGGCATTGGTTATCCCAAAAAACATTTCTAGAAATTCAAAGTGCCCATATCAAGTCCTGAAGGCAGTCTTAGGACTATCCTGCTCCCTGATTTTTAACTGGTGAAACCCGGACCACAAATAAATCTTTGAGAAAAACTTATCACCTTGCAACTGGTCAAACAAATCATCTATCCGAGGCAATGGGTATTTGTTTTTGATGGTGACCTTGTTGAGCTGCCGATAATCAATACACATCCGAAGCGATTCGTCTTTCTTTCTCGCAAAAAGAACCGGTGCGCCCCAAGGCGACACACTTGGCCGAATGAAACCCTTTTCTAATAGATCTTTCAATTGTTCTTTTAACTCTCTCAATTCTGCTGGCACCATTTGGTAGGGTGGAATAGATATTGGTTGTTTATTAGGCAATACATCAGTCCCGAAATTGATCTCTCTATTTTGTGGAATCCCAGGAAGCTCGTCCGGAAATACTTCAAGAAATTCATTCACAACAGGCACAGATTCGGGAGCAGGCACCTCTGAAGTGGTGTCCGCAATCCGGACAAAATGGTAGATGCACCCTTTTCTGATCATCTCAATAAGAGCATAAACATCATGTGAATGAGCAGTAAAAATACCTGGGACAACACCTGGAAAAGCCTCCACACCCTGGGGACCACTCAAAGCATAGAACTGACTGGGTCCCCCTTGACCCCGTGCTCCACCCCTAGCTACACACCGCGCCCTGCTGGAGCTGGAGGGCCGCGGGCTGGAGGGCGTGTTGAAGATGTAGCGCTTGAAGAACTGGATAGGTGAGTAGTGCCCCTACCCGTGCCCTTACTGGGTGCACGTTAGTCTCGCTGAACATGGCCTCTCACTCCACACTTATAACATACTGGTATGTCCAAGTAACAGGGCTTTGAATGAAACCTCCCACACTTAGGGCATGGGGCCCTCCGCTGCTGCTGGAACCTCCCACCTTAACGACCCAAATGATGGAGCCTCCTGTTGACTGAACCTGGTCCAACACGACCTCCCTGCTGATAATTGTGCCCTGATGGTGGCGCACTGGCTGAAGACTGAGCATAGGACTGAGATGCCCCTGATGAACCTCTCCCAAAGGCTGATCTCCATCCTCCAACTGAACTCCCATGGTTTCCCTCTGACCGGTCCCTACTAATTTTCTCCCTCTTCATTCTTATCTTTAATTTCCGAGCCTCCGTAGCCTCGGAAAATCCCACAATCTTCTCGTAGTTCATATCTGAATGCAGAGCAGCTGAACCAGCTTCATTAATAACCAAGGGAGCAAGGCCCTGAACAAACCGACGAACTTTAACCTCCATAGTAGACACCATGTGAACAACATATTTGGACAAGCGCACGAACTCTATATGATACTCCCACACACTCATGTTGCCCTTCTTAAGGACCTCAAACTATGTAGCACGGGCTGCCATAAACTCGGTAAGCAAGAAAGGACCTATAAAGGCATCCACAAACTCATCCCACCTCGCTTGAGGGCTCCCCTCTCCACGGGAACTCTCCAACATCTCGAACCACGAATATGCTGCTCCCTTAAGATGATAGGAATCCAACTCAACCCCCTTAGTATCGGTAGCCCTCATAACTCGTAGGGTCTTGTACATCTCATCAATGAACTCCTGAGGATCAGCCTCTAGGTCGGTTCCTGTAAACTCTGGAGGGGCTAACCGCAAAACCTGGTTGACTCTGGAACCTGAAGAATCCCCTGGCTTGCTAAAGGACATAGGGCAGTACTTGATCTTTGGGTTCATCTTTCATATCATTAGAGTCCTTTAATTCATTTTTCACGACAATCCATCCTTTCATCGATATTCCATAACCATCTGATCCATTAATTCATATTTCAGAATTTCCCAATCCATTCTTTCGTGTTTCATAACAGTTCAACCTCATGTTTCACATTTCACATCAGTACAATATCTTTACTCATATTCCATGACAATCCACCCTTTTACATTTTTCACACCCATCATATAATAGGAGTACACACACAATAAGAAAGAACATGATGGTCAACATGTATACATTCCATTAGCAAGACATCATGGTGGTAGCATATAGATACATGGAAACAAGAATTCCTCAATTAAGAACATAGAGCACATAATTTCCATAGAAGGTAAATAAGAGAATCATACCCGTAAAATGACCACAACAGGCTTATCCTACGAGGATTAGGGTTAGCCATACATACCTCGAGTTGGAATTTCCCTTTAATTTCTATCCCAAATCACCGGACCTTCTAACGCCTTCAATCTAATTTACAATGTGACACATTTAAACTTAGAGTTAGGAACCTTGAAATCATTTGGGAATTTTATCAAATACTATGTCGTCCTTTAGATTAACTAGCCCCATTTTTAGTGAAAGGTTGCCCTAGCCTACTTCCCTTTGCTAGATTATAGTAAATTATTCACATGCATGCAAGGTCTTAACTTTCCTCTTCAAGAACCAACCTTTGTGTGTTATATTCTAACTAAAATCTGAGAATTTGGAAAATGGGGTGAAGACTTACCTCTTATGGTGAAGAAGATGACGACTACTCGATTAATTCTAGGCTTGAGTGGAGATGGAGGACTAATTTGGGGAAGATGAGGACTTCTCTCACTAGAACCCACTCTCACTTCTCTCTATTTTGCTCAGATAGTTAAAATGAAGCGGAGGGGTGTTTTATTAAACTGGGGGTCGGGTTTTAAAATTAGAAATTAGAAGCCCCTAAGCAGGTATGCGGTCAGGAATGCGATTGCATTCCTGTTATGCGGTCTGTATACCTGTCACATAAATGGCCTTCAGATGGGCCAAAAAGGAATGCAGACTGCTCAGGCATGAGACCACTATGCGGTCCGATACCTGTTATGCGATCGCATAGTGCGTCGCATAACTCCCTTCGCAAAAATAGAGGTGCAGTAATACGACAACTATACGGCCCGAATTCGTGAAATGCAATCGCATTATGGGCCGCATAACTGTCGTCAAAATGGACAGCAACTATCAAGGTATGCGACCACTATGTGGTCTGCATACCTTATCTGTGATCGCATAGTGGACCGCAGACCTGCGCAATTCTGGAAAATTTTATCTTTTAAGCCCTAGGGTACTTTTTACTCCGAAAGGGTCCATTTTAAGAATTTCTACAATTATAACCATACGGGGACCCATTCGGGCGTTATTTTTAGACTTGAAATTTTACGGGTCTTTACATCCTCCCCCACCTAGAATCATTCATCCTCGAATGAGGATCGGAGAATCAAATAGCTAAGAGAACACAAAACATGCCAACCCCCAAATTTTTACTAACTCCGATATTTCCTGAAAATTTCGCGAGAGTTTCCTTTGTAATTAGGCCTATCTACCTGTCAGAGAGCCCCCGAAACACATTTTAACCAATTCCACACATTTTCATTTACTCAATCAACTTGCACATAATCTAGTCATTTCAACAAGTTGCATATAATTCAATTACTTCCACAAGCCACACATAGTTCAGTTAACTCCACAAATTTGCACATAATTCAACTATCACAATGAGTTGCACATAATTCAGCTATTTTAAGGAGTTGCACATGATTAAGCTATTTCAAGGAGTTGCACATAATTCACCTATTTCAAGGAGTTGCACATGATCCAACTAATCACAACAACATATACATTTATGGCACAAAGTTTGAGAAGTCACAATAGTAGGGTAATTAGGGGAGTGGAGTGTTCTTGCACAAAATTTGACACCAATGTAATTGCTTAGAGATGAAAACTTTCAAAACCACTACCGGACTTATTCAAACAAGTGGGGATATTTCTCTTTCATTTCATTTTCCGCTTCCCACGTGGCTTCTTCGACTTGTTGACTCCGCCATAATACTTTGACTGAAGCGACCTCTTTGTTTCTCAACCTACTATCTTGCCTATCAAGAATAGAAACCGGAACCTCTTCATATGACAAATATTCGTTAATTTCAATGGTCTCAACCGGCACGATCATAGATGGATCTCCAACTACCTTCTTCAGCATGGACACATGAAACACCGGGTGCACTAGTGACATCTCAGGGGGCAATTCCAGCCTATACGCCACTTGCCCTATCTTTTGAGCCATCCTATATGGCCCGACATACCTTGGGATCAATTTACCTTTCTTCCAAAACCGCATCACTCCTTTCTGGGAGACACCTTCAAGAACACCCAATCATCTACTTGAAACTCATAATCTCTTCGACGAACTTCTGCATAGGATTTCTAACGACTCTGAGTAGTATTCATCCTCTCCTAAATGACTCTAACTTTTTCCATAGCTTGTTGCACAAAATCTGGTCCTAGCAGTTCCGCCTTACCAACCTCGAACCATCCAATCGGAGACCTACACCTCCTTCTGTACAATGCCTCAAATGGGACCATCTGAATACTAGCATGGAAACTGTTATTATAAGCAAATTCTATAAGCGACAAGTGATCATCCCAGCTACCCTTGAAATCTAATACACAAGCCCGTAACATATCTTCAAGCATCTGAATGGTCCGCTCTGCCTGACCGCCTGTTTGCGGGTGGAAAGCTGTGCTGAGATTTACCTGCGTACCCAAACTTTGCTGAAATCTCTTCCAAAAGTTAGCTGTGAACTGGGCCCCTCGATCCGAGATAATAGATACTGGAGTGCCATGGAGTCTGACTATTTCTTTGATATACAACTGAGCGTACTGTTCTGCAGTATTGGTGGACTTGACTGGCACGAAATGCGCCGACTTCGTGAGCCGATCCACTATTACCCAAACTGAGTCGAACCTACGAGGAATGCGAGGTAACGCCACCACAATGTCCATATTGATCATTTCCCATTTCCATGTCGGTATTCCCATAAGCTGTGCCAACCCACCGGGCCTCTAATGCTCGGCCTTCACTTGCTGATAATTTGGACATCTAGCCACAAAGTCCACCAATCCCCTCTTCATACAATTCCACCAATAAATCTTCTTGAGATCCTGATACATCTTCGTAGAACCTAGGTGTACGGAATACCTAGAATTGTGAACCTCTGCCATAACTCTCTCACGAAGATCATCCATATCCGGAATACATAGCCTCCCTTGGCACCGAAAAACACCGTCATCATTGCCGAGTGAAAATGTTATAGTCTTGTGATTCAGAATTGCTTCTCTCAACTGTGCCAAAGCTGGATCCCTGAATTGTTTTCCCTTGACTTCCCTTCATTGTTACGCACCACGACATTCCCTTCATCTGAGTCCGAAAGACATACCCCTAGACTGGCCAACTGATAAACCTCCCGAGCCAAAGGCCTCTGACCTGCTTCCAAATAAGCCAAGCTACCCATGGCTTTCCGACTAAGAGAGTCGGCTACCACATTCGCCTTTCCTGGATGGTACAAAATATTCATATCATAATCCTTGAGCAACTCTAACCACCTCCACTGTCTTAAGTTCAACTCCTTCTATTTCAATAAATACTGAAGACTCTTGTGGTCTGTGAACACGTCCACATGGACCCCATAAAGATAATACCGCTAGATCTTCAATGCAAACACAACCTCCGCGAGCTCCAAATCATGTGTCGGGTAATTCTTCTCGTGATTCTTGAGCTTCCTAGAAGCATATGCTATTACCTTACCACATTGCATGAATACACTCCCCAAACCAACCCTTGAAGCATCACAATACACCACAAACCCTTCTGAACCTTCTGGCAAGATCAACAATGGCACCGAAGTCAATCTTGATTTCAATTCTTGAAAACTCTTTTCGCAAGCATCAGACCACTGAAACTTAACCTCTTTCTGCGTCAGCTTAGTCAATGGGGAGGCGAGGATAGAGAATCCCTCCATGAACCTCTGATAACATCCAGCCAAACCCAAGAAATTGTGAATCTCTGTCGGGGTCATTGGTCTAGGCCAATCCTTTACCTCTGCAATCGTTTGGGGATCAACCTGAATCCCTTCCCTAGAAACAACATGGTCCAAAAAGGTGACTTATTCTAGCCAAAACTCATATTTCGAAAACTTTGCATAAACTGGTGCTGTTGAAGAGTCTACAGAACTGCCCTGAGGTGATTAGCATGATCTTCCTTACTTCGCGAATAAACAAGGATATCGTCATTGAAGACAATCACAAAGGAGTCAAGAAACGGTTTGAAAACCCAATTCATAAGATCCATAAAAGCTGATGGGGCGTTGGTTAGCCCAAAAGACATTTCTAGAAATTCAAAGTGCCCATATCAAGTCCTGAAGGCAGTCTTAGGAATATCCTGCTCCCTGAGTTTTAACTGGTGATACCCGGACCACAAATCAATCTTTGAGAAAAACTTATCACCTTGCAACTGGTCAAACAAATCATTTATCTGAGGCAATGGGTATTTTTTTTTATGGTGACCTTGTTGAGCTGCCGATAATCAATACACATCCGAAGCGATTCGTCTTTCTTTCTCACAAAAAAAATCGGTGCGCCCCAAGGTGACACACTTGGCCGAATGAAACCCTTTTCTAATAGATATTTCAATTGTTCTTTTAACTCTCTCAATTCTGCTGGCGCCATTTGGTAGGGTGGAATAGATATTGGTTGTGTATCAGGCAATACATCAGTCCCGAAATTGATCTCTCTATTTGGTGGAATCCCAGGAAGCTCGTCCGGAAATACTTCAAGAAATTCATTCACAGTAGGCACAGATTCGGGAGCAGGCACCTCTGAAGTGGTGTCCGCAATCCGGACCAAATGGTAGATGCACCTTTTTCTGATCATCTCAATAAGAGCATAAACATCATGTTACTGAACAGTAAAAATACCTAGGACAACATGTGGAGAAGCCTCCACACTCTAGCGACCACTCAAAGCATAGAACCGACTAGGTCCCCCTTGACCCCGTGCTCCACCCCTAGCTACACCGCGCCCTGCTGGAGCTGGAGGGCCGCGGGCTGGAGGGCGTATTGAAGATGTAGCGCCTGAAGAACTGGATAGCTGAGTAGTGCCCCTACCCATGCCCTTACTGGGTGCATGACAGTCTCGCTGAACATGGCCTCTCACTCCACACCTATAACAACTGGTATGTCCAAGTAACAGGGCTTAGAATGAAACCTCCCTCACTTAGGGCATGGGGCCCTCCGCTGCTGCTGGAATCTCCCACCTTAACGACCCAATTGATGGAATGTCCTGTTGACTGAACCTGGTCCAACACGACCTCCCTGCTGATAATTGTGCCCTGATGGTGGCGCACTGGCTGAGGACTGAGCGTAGGACTGAGATGGCCCTGATGAACCTCTTCCAAAGGCTGATCTCTCTCTTCCAACTGAACTCCCAGGGTTTCCCGCTGACCGGGCCCTACTACTTTTCTCCCTCTTCATTCTTATCTTTAATTTCCGAGCTTCCGTAGCCTAGGAAAATCCCACAATCTTCCCGTAGTTCATATCTGAATGTAGAGCAGCTGTAGCAGCTTCATTAATAACCAAGGGAGCAAGGCCCTGAACAAATCGACGAACTTTAACCTCCATAGTAGATACCATGTGAACAACATATTTGGACAAGCGCACGAACACCATATGATACTCTCACAGACTCATGTTGCCCTTCTTAAGGACCTCAAACTCTGTAGCATGTGCTGCCATAATCTCGACAAGCAAGAAAGGACCTATAAAGGCATGCACAAACTCATCCCACCTCACCGGAGGGCTCCCCTCTCCACGGGAACTCTCCTGCTTATCGAACCACGAATATGCCGCTCCCTTAAGATAATAGGAAGCCAACTCAACCCCCTTTATCTCGGTAGCCCTCCTAACTCATAGGGTCTTGTACATCTCATCCATGAACTCCTGAGGATCAGCCTCTGGGTCGGTGCCTGTGAACTCTGGAGGGGCTAACCGCAAAAACTGGTTGAGTCTGGAACCTGAAGAATCCTCTGGCTTGCTAAAGGACATAGGGAAGCATTTGATATTTGGGTTTGAGAGGCCACTAACTGGTTCAAAATCATGATAGCTCCCCTAAGGTCCCTATCAAAAGTACCGGGACCGGAAGCTGGAGCTCGAGGTGGGTCAGGAATATCAGCGGGAGGGATTTCAGCACCCTCCGCTGGAGTAGGAATAGGAATAGTCTGGCCTAGAGTGGTGGAGTTAGGATGATTTGTGGCTGGGGAATCATCTGCACCCGCACCATCAGCTGGAGAATTTATGACCACTCTTGGAGTGGCATTGGACTCTAGGCCGAGTCGAGCTCTCTTCTTGGGTGCCATTTACTGAAAATTGGAATAATGCACGAGTTAGAGGTAGAAAACCTCACCTTTCACCACATCGCACGATATAGAATAACAATAAAATGGTACTTTCCTAAATGTCCATGCAGCCCCCTAATTATTGATGTGGTCGACAACACGCCGATAAGAAGGGCTCTACTAGACACGACTCCAAGACATCCTAGGACACTTTTAAAACCTGAGGCTCTGATACCAAGTTTGTCACGCCCAAAACTGAGGGACGAAACCGGCGCCTAACCGGATGATCCCGGTCAAGCGGACCTGGATTGCCTTTCTAACCAACACATTTCCCCGTGTTCATAATGTACATTTTATAAGTACAACAGCAAAATAGAATCTAAGCATGCGTTTACAACACAAATCCCATTCTTCTTTTAACATTTTCAACATTTAATCTTCCCAAAACATACATTCTAAAATACAACACTATCGATACGGGATCGTGATTATGAACGAGTACGACAACTACCCAAAATACATATATATAACCCACATAATATCCACGAAGCCTCTAAGAATACGGAGAAGAATACATAGACCTGCTGACAACAAGGCCCCGGCTATACCTCAAAAGAAATGACATATACAAAATAAGACAACATTTACTACACACAGCCCCGAGAGGGAGTGGGGCTCACCAAGACTACTGAATAGATGAAGGGAAGGCACCACTATCAGAGATCAGAGCTACCTGCTATGGAACCACCTACATCCACAAAAAAGATGTAGCACCCCCGGCAAAAGGGACGTTAGTACCATTGAATAGTACTAGTATGTATAAACAAACCTACTTCAGATAGGATAAACAACATTAGTTAAACATGAACAGAGGCATCATACAACAGTACACTAAAACATGGAAAATCTAATTTTAAAACCCGACCCCTAGTTTATTAAGACACCCCTACCCATCATTTTTAACGAATATCTGATCATACAACAGTACACTGAAGCAGGTATGCGGTACACTGAAACATGGAAAATAAGACAAATGCCACCTATCATATAAAACACCCCTACCCATCATACAACAGTACACTGAAGCAGGTATGCGGTCAGGAATGCGATCGCATTCCTGTTATGCGATCCGCATACCTGTCGCATAAATGGCCTTCAAATGGGCCAAAAAGGAAAGCATACTACCCAGGTATGCGACAACTATGCGGTCCGCATACCTGTTATGCGATCGCATAGTGCGTCACGTAATTCCCTCCATAAAAATACAGGTGCAAGAATGCGACAACTATGCGGCCCGCGTTCGTGAAATGTGATCGCATTATGGGCCGCATAGTTGTCCTCAAAATGGACAAAAGCTGACTAGGTATGCGGTCCGCATACCTGATCTACAATCGCATAGTGGACCGTAGACCCACGCAATTCTGGAAAATTTAATCTTTTACGTCCTGAGGTACTTTTTACTCCTCCGTTTTAAGAATTTCTACAGTTATAACCACATGGGGACTCATTCGGGCATTGTTTTTAGACTTGAAATTTTACGGGTCTTTACCGAAATTCATATGAATTCAGTTGTTGGGAATTCCTCCGTTAGAATATCCAACGTTGCTAGTCTTTG
>MDKI01172819.1:0-21014 GCA_005239505.1 Nicotiana paniculata | reverse complement strand
TGCGCATAAAATGTAAGGTATATCACATGTTAAACTATGCAATTTAGTCTCGCATCAGTTGTAGCTGACAGACTCAAAAGTAAGTGGGGCTACCCCTACCCTAAAATAAGACGGTTCCCTCCCTCGGGTCAGGGAATAGAGCTAACTGCATCAGATAAAATAACAATTCCTAGTCCAAATCCTGGATCTGGTTCACGCTTGAAAACAACAATTCTTCTTCTAATTTTGTACATCAAATTGTGTATATAAAGAAGAGTTCATCCTTCTTCAAAGAGATAAAGTCGCGCGGCCCCTTAAGATAGAGGCTTCAGTCATCGTTAGAATCCTGGGGCGGGCCAAATTACATAAAGAAAGGAGACTTATTTCAAAGTGGTTCAGGTAGCTCAGCTGGGCTGAAAATCCTTTTGTGGTTCGAATCCACATCCACTTCACACCAAAGAAAGAGAATGTGGGGTAGAGGAATTGGTCAACTCATCAGGCTCATGACCTGAAGATTGCAAGTTCGAATCCTGTCCCTGCCTAATCAGTGGAACGTTGTTCACCGGGATAGAAGGTTGGTCCCAACCCGTCTACAAAATGGGGCTAGTGTTCGGTCTTGGTTGGTTCCACCTCTTTGCAGGATGATGAAATCAATAGCTATTACGCAAAGATGACCATTTCTTAGACTATTGAATTGTAACTTAGAGCTTTTCTCCCGTCTAGCCGAGTAGCTTTTGCTCCTCTCCTTACAGTCAAGTGGCTTTCACTCCTTCTACTATAAACTACCTTGTGCCTATTTTTCGCTTTTCACAGTCAAAGTCAAAGGTTTGTTGGTGGAAAGATCAACATGCCTTCTAGTTGTAGTTGACTTTAAGCGCACCTGAACTACTCATAGTCGTCTATTTGTGGGCTTGCACTCAATAGTCAATCAATTTGTTTTTCCGCTTTCTATATCACACTTCAACTATTTGTTTATATAGCGTGTGAAGTATAACTAATGGAAAGTGACTATGAATTAGTTCCAAGAAAGCGGCCGTTCACGTTAGGAATAAAGGCCGTTAAGGATGTACTTATTTTTCCTTTTTTTCATCGAGATTGGGTTGGTGTTCAGTGTACCGCTTGTGATGCCTATGATTTGCAAGCTTACATAGGGTACGAGATCGATTGATGTAGCTTACTTAGGGTGCCCCACAGAGTCTGATTATGCTCCTCAACCTTACAGAGAGGGATGTCCCTGCCCCACCCCAGGCAGGAGAAGGGCTTATACTGCTCGCCTCTTTACTTACTAGTTATCTGTCGATTGCCTTCTCTCCCATTACCTTAAAGTTCAATTAGAAGCCTAGAATAAAGATTGTACCTACCAATCCAATAAGCAGATAGTGTAGAGGAGAAGACCCGGAACAAGGTTGACTGAGACTACCAACTGCCAGAGAAGAGAGAATGCAAGTCGGAAAATTCTAACTTCATTACCGGATAGAATGCCTTTCTCTGATTCTTGGAATGAGATTGAGCTTGCTTCTTCAATGCCGTAGTCTTAGTCTAGGAATGCGCTAGAAAACTGTAGCGAAATCACTGGAAATGAGAGAGATGTGAGTGTCAATCATTTTGTCAGCATGCTCAAAGAGTGCTTTACAGAAGATGGAGAAGGAGAGAATGAACTTACAACCTCTCTCTCATATTCACCTGCCAAGGCATGACATAGATAGTAGACAAGCAGCTCTCTTACATCCAGTTATTGCGATTGATTGGGGAGAGAGTACTAGTCTAACTGCCGGTACGGGTATGCTAATAGATAGAGGATCTTCCAGTCCTAGAATAAAAAAGTAGCTTGTCTGCCGTACTGACTGCTTGATTGAATGTGTCGATCTGCATTCTATATAAAGAGTTGATTTTCATCCTTGTCTGGCAGTTAGCTAAGCGAGAAGCTATGATCGAGGAAGCCCCGCCCAGTAGTGCCTCTACTCTACTAGTCATAGTACTAGATAGAAAGGCCAGTCACAGGTGGCATAAGATCCTTCTCTGCTTGTCTAACTCAAGCCAGATAGCAACAATCACTCGAAATAGTCATATGCGGAACACATGCAAGTCCAGATTGAAAGATAAGGAAGGCAAGTCAAAGTGGAAAGAAAGCCTTAGTCGGAGCAGTAGCCAGAGAAGCAAGAGCAGCAAGGCAAAAAGTGGTCTCAGGCATTCAAACTGCATGAACATAAATCTTATCTATGTCACAGGTTTGATGATCGCTAACGCACACAAAACCAATCTCATAACTTTTTTTGCAGGCAGAAGGAAAGAGAAAACGAGCGAAACAAAGCGGAGCGAGGGGGAGGGAGGATCTACTTGGAATTGGCTGTCAGTGAATCCGAAGTATGACATAGATAGAGGAAAGAAAATCTCTTACATGCCGAAGGTACATTTGAGACCTTCCTTCCAAGCAACTATGACATAGATTGACAGATGCGAGTGTACTTCAGGAAACTAGTAAGCCTTGCCATTCGAATGAAAGGGAATATCATCCTAATGAAAGCCTGAATCTTCCCTTATCAATGTTTGAGATGCCTGGTTGTGCCAATTTCCCTAATTGACAATATGACTTTTACGCTTGGAGGCAGATCGGATCTTATTGGGCCCACGGGACCACAACACCCAATATGACAATAAGGATAGACGAGTGACAATTGTCTTGGGAGAGTCGTCTCAAATGCTGATACCATTTTATAAATAAGCCAATAAAAAAAGAAAAGTAGAAGCCAGTGAAAGTGAAAGTGAAAGAGGAGTAAGCAGGGAACGAAGCCCTAGGCCTAAGGGGCCGTACGTAAACAAGTACATATCACATGGTTTTGTACTGATCCACGTTCGAGCTATCGAGTGACGATTGGACGAGGGGCCCTTTTTTATTTTATAAGTGAAGAGATTGTAGCGGTTAAAAATAGGAGATATTAGATGTATTTCATTTGCAAAAGAAATAAAAATTTACAAAAATATGTTTTTCCTCTAATTTGTAACACTAGTAATGTTATAACTTTTCTTAGTAGTTTATTATATTTTGTTTAGTTTGAAATATTAGTGTAGTATTTTTAATTTTAGATTACCTTTAAAAAGAATATACAAAAAAGAAGAACCAATGCGAAAATGCCACTTGGCAAAGATTCTATTCTATCTATATGTAACGAATTTACCTCTACCAAGTGAGTGACGAAGGTTATCGAGTCCTCTATCGCATTGAATTGAAGAATTCATTTTGTTATGTAAAACCTCCATTGAAAATGAGGGCACGTTTCTAGCATAGCAGGGGGCACCAACAGGAAAATATTCTCCAACTCTTTGAGTGATACCTTCCAAAACATACACCTGCTCCTTCCAATTCATTTTTCCCATCTCTCTTACTTAAATATAATTATACACACAAACACAAAAAGAAAAGAAGGCAGAAAAAACAGAAAAGACGAGAGCACGAGAGATAAAGAGTGGTGAGTAAAGGGCCAACTCCTGCTTCTAGAAGCGACAACCAACAAAAGGGGACATCTTCTTCAGCGAGGGGTGGCTAGTGAAAAAATACAACTATCTTCTTTCCTCCAAACACTAAAACACAAAGTTTCTACACCATGTGAATCCTTCATAGCCTATCACCTCCATCCATGAAAGAAACTCCATAGCTTCACCATTGAACCATCACTTTTAGTTAGCAATAACCAGCCCCCAAAACGCCTCAAAATCCAGCTCTAATACTACCCAAAACCAAGCCAAAGCAGCTGAAGCAGTCCCTAAAAATGCAGCTGCGTTGCACCTCAAAACAGTCCAAATTTTCAGCTGAAAACGAGCAGCTCTTTCATACCCTGTCAACCACTACAAAACTAGTCAGGTTCGAGTCAGGTTCGCCGAGGTCCGTTGAGGTTTCCGACGAAGCTTTGGTTTTATGGTTCGAGGACCCCATTTGGTCAATGGTTCAAGAATTTTTGCAACTGTAAAGGTCCGATATTATTTCTGATTCGCACTAAATGCTTAAACGCTTGATTTTCTATTTGGTTGAAATTGCTTTACATGTTCTAATTAGTTGTTTTCTTAATACTTCTGTTGCGGTTTGTTTGACAAGTTTTTGTTGTTTTAATCTGATTCTTGTATGGTTTAAATTTTTTGTGCACTTGATCTAAATAATTTCCATAATTTGTTCCATATTTATTGTAAGGTCAAATGAGTGCTAGCTTAAGTTAATTCTCAGAAGATGAAGTTTTGTTTTTTGAGTTTTGATGACGTTTTGCAAAAATAATTTTAAGTGGCCCTATGTGTTTGTTTGGTTAGAAGTAAGATTATGTTCTTTCAAGATTATTGAACTAATTTGGGCTTAGATGTAAGTCGGTTCACTGCTAGCCCATTCTCAATTGACATATAGGCTAGCCATATCTTATAAAGAAGATATCAAAATAACTCATAAATCACTAGTATACTCAAGGTGCATATTAGTTAATCGAATTATCGTGATTATGTATACTTCGTTGGATATAATTAGGATTTTCAAAATTAAAATCAAGGTATGCGTTCATTCAACTTTTAACGAAACAATCTTAATAATAATAAAGTGTTATTAGTTGTGTACACGTACGCGTGACATGATTTTGGACACACCAAACAAAAAGAGTACACGTATGCATGACTCGTTTCAAGGTAATTCCATAATTACGAACAATGAAGTAATTAAATGCGGTAAAAGGTAAAATACACATATGTTCTAAAATAGGTAATTAAATAATTAATTAAGCCAGGTATGATTAAAGCGACCGTCCTAAAATCACGGAATCCGGGAGTGCCTTACACCTTCTTCTGGGTTAACAAAATTCCTTACCCGGCCTGCAGACCATAGATACGAGTCAATTTCCTCGATTAGGGATTATAAAATAAACCAATGACTTGGGACACCATAATAATTATCTCAAATGGAGATTCTGAATAAATAAATAATCCAATTTCGAATAATGTCACTTAATTGGAAAAACTCCCCATCCCCTCAGAAAAAAGGTGAGACAGATCTGGTGACTCTATTGGGGAACGAACCTAGAATCTCTGGTTCAGAGTTCAGAATTTGAGATTTTAATATAACCTGTACTTGGATTTATTGTTTGTTGATATTACTGTGTTTGTGGGCCTAATGTGCTAATTGCCGTTTATTTACCGCTTTGATACTATTTGAACTGTATTAGAACTGTCTTCTTACGCCCCCTTCTGAGTATTCTAAAAATATGATGCACACATACGCGTGACCCTCTTTTGTATTAGAGGTTGTACCAAATAGAACAAGGGTGGATCAACAACTAGCCAGGTAGACTTTCATGCTCCCGGTACATTGCCCCCACCTCGGCTCGAGTTGTCCGCTTGGGTAAGCCATATCTAGAACACCCCCATGTTTAAACCTAGAATAACATAGCGTCATGTCGAATCCCTAGTAAGAAAGTTTGTTTGCATCACGTGCATTTGACTTTGGGGACTCAACACAAAGGTTGGGTCCATCTAAGACAGGTGTACTTGAAATAAAAGACCGTTCTGATGCATCTTACGTGCTATTTGTGCATTTATTAGTTTCGGCTAAGGAAGAAATCAAAAGAAAAAACAAGAGTGAGGTAGGAGTAAAAATTCACCCGGTTCTGAAAACCCCGATATTTGGAAATGTCCCCGAACTCTGCCGAAGTTTTTGAAAATGAGAAAGAAAAAAAGAAAAAATTACAAATTGAGTCAATACCATGTTCTCCCAGTTGTGTCAAAATTGAGCGAACTACGCAGGTCTGATTCTCACCGGATGTGAGATACTTAGGCAAACCTCATCGGTTCCGGCCCCCAATTTTCAAAAATCTAAAAATATTTTCCTTTAATTCCTTCCTTAGAAGACTTTCCTTAGAAAATCCCAAATAAGAAAATTTAAACCCAAAAATATTTTCTTTGTAGAAGTCTTTCATTCGAAAAAAGAAAATAAATCAAATCAAAATCCAAAAAAATATTTTCTATCTTTTTAGAGAATTTTTCCCAAAAAAACTTCCGAAAAAAATAAAAAATTCAAAATATAAAAAATAAAAAAATCCAAAAAAAATATCTTCTTTATTTTCTAGAAGTCCTTCTTTTGATTTTTTTTTAAAATCAAAACCAAAAATCCAAAGTTTTTTTCTTTCCTCTTTAAAAGCCTTTCTTTCGAAAATTTCAAAAAAAAAGAAATGCAAAAAATATATATGCTTATTCTAAACGCTTTCATGGTCTGAGTGTTATAAAAACCTTTTAAAAAAAGTGATAGTTTATTTACTCCATTCCCTATCTTCCCCAAGTACGCATGATTTAATTCATGCGGTGTCGTGATACGTAGGCAATCTCATCGAATTCGATCATAGCCATAAACAATTGAGTGAAAAATAAATTGAAAAAAAGAAGAAAGAAAGAAAAAAATTGAGTGAAAAAGAAAGAGAAGAGCTACAAAAATAACTGAGAAAAACAAAGAGCGAAAAACAATAAAAAGAGAAAGAAAAAGATAGCCCGGCATCGGCTATTCCGCAGCCAGAATCGGCAGCTGCTGAAGAATAGAATGTTGCGTTTCCGCATGTTGGAAATTTCGGATGCATGGTCTAATGGTAGGGAACCTCCATCTGTAATCCCTAGTTTCCCTGAGTTGATCCCGAGATCAGATGGGCTTACCAACATCTTTGTGCTCAACCTGCTCATCCCATGAGGGCACCCTCTAATGCCGTCTAATGGCCCCGAAATGCCTTATATAGTTCACCCCTAGACTCCAGTTTCAAGGGCACTGCTAGCAATGTTCTCTGCAGCACCAGTCTGCACCACAACCCAACCAACTGTACCAGGTCCATATGTTGAGCCTCCAACATTCACCTTTCAGGGTCCACAGTTTCAACAAGAAATAACATATGTGACCCCATACTTATTTACTCAAGCTCCGCGATGTGACTTCTCGGTTGGGCAAGGAAAGGTTGTCAGGAATCCCGAGCAAGAGGAAATGGCTCAGAAGATGGAGAGCCTGGAACAAAACTTGAAAAACATGCAAGGTTTAAGCGGCCAAAAGAGTGTCTCATACTCCGACTTGTGCATGTTTACCATGTCCACTTGCCGACTGGCTTCAAGATGCCAAAATTTGAAAAGTACGACGGGCACGGAGACCCGATCGCTCACCTGAAACGATACTGTAACCAGCTAAGGGGCACTAGTGGAAAAGATGAGTTGTTAATGGCCTATTTTGGAGAAAGTCTCACCAGAATTGCTTCCGAATGGTACATCGATCACGAAAATACTCATTGTCACGTGTGGGCCGATTTGGCTCGAGATTTTGTCCGCCATTTCTAGTGTAATATGGACATCGCTCCCGACACTCTTTGTCCAATTTGAAAAAGAAAAAAAAAGAAAGCTTCCGTAAATATGATGTCAAATGGCACGAGCAAGCTGCCAGGGTAAAGCCTTCAATGGACGAAGCTGAAATGGTTACGATCTTCCTACATGCCCAAAGGGCGGACTACTTCCAGAACATGATGTCTGCTATGGGTAGACCATTCGCTGAGGCTATCAAAATTGGGGAGACGGTCGAAAATGGTTTGAAAACGGGCCGAATCTTGAGCCAAGCTACTTTTAAGGCCACACCATAGGCCATTTAAAATAGTTAGGGGGATTCGGTGAATAGAAATTGAAGGGAAGAGGGAGTCATGATGGATTCAAGCTTGAAAGGGGCCCGCAGGGCCTTCAGCCGATCATATATGCTTCCTAAGGTCCCACAATACTATTATCCCCATCAAGATGTTGCTTATGCGGTGGCACCGCCTTCCTATGTGGTGATGAACACACAACCTTATACGCGGCCACATCATTATACACAAAAACGAGCTCCACCTCCCAGAAATGCCCGTCCCTACCAAGCTCCTTATAATCCCCAACCTAATGTTCCCCACTAAAATCTTAGCCCAAGATAGCCCCACAGAAGGAATCAGTTCATGCCTATTGGTGAATCGTATTCAAGTTTGTTTCAAAAGCTGATCAGGTTAGGTCTGCTACAACTAGTGGCCCCAACTGACCGAACCCCGAGTCCCCCTCGCACCGAGATGAGGATAGATATGAATACCACACATGATTAGTGGGGTATGATACTAAAGATTTTTGGACGCTTAAAAGAGCAGTGGAAGACCTCATCGAGGTCCAGGAAATAGTGCTTAGGATGAAGAGGACCCTAATATGATGAACAATCCTCTTCCTGCTCACACTGGGCCAGTATTAGGAATGATTTGTAAATATGAGCAATTTGATCCGGCTCTGGAGGCCATTGTAGCCATTGCCAAGGTAGAAGAAAAGCCAAAAAATGATCGTCAAGCCTGAAAGTTCCCCGTCAGAGGGAAGTCTCGGTAGCCAGTCTTGCTATCCTTTCTACGTCTGGATTATATCAAGGTGTAACCTAGATGTTTTACTTTTATTGTCTTACTTTCTGATGTAAACCCTTCTATCTTTAAAAATAAAATAAAAAATCAAATGAAATTAATATTCCATCGCCCATGAATGTCTCTTTTCTTAATCTTATCACTTTTCTTATTCTCCTTTCAGTTCTCTAATGCAAATTTCAATAACATGACATGCTTGCGGACTTCATGCCAGATCCTAAAACGATGTCAGACTTCGAAATAATGAATCAAGAATCAGAATGCAATGAAACAAAGAATCAGAACAACTAAAGGAAAATTGGCTCCAGATTGGAAAGGTGCATACATTGCAATAAGAGTACTTCCAAAAGAGACTGTTGTACTTGGGACACATCGAAAGAAATGTCCCTGAAACAACTGTCAATGCATGTGCAGTCAAAAGGTACTATGTTGGGTCCTCTATATTATATTAATGTTCTCCGGTTGGGATGAAGAAGGCTTTTATTCTCGCTACCCAAACACCATTAACCATTTTGCCAACCCTTTGAGCCGATTACCTTTCTTTGATTGGCCTCTTTGGAACCTAGAAGTTATTATTGAAAAAGATGAATGAAAAATGAAAAGAAAAGAAGAAGACAAATAGAAATGAAAAAAAAGAAAAGGAAAAAGAGAAAAAACAAAATATAAGAAAAATAAAATGAAAGAAAATAAAAAACAAAGTTGCTTGAACTAAGTTTGACTTGATTCCGAAAGGATATGTAGGCAGCCTTTCTCTGGGATTCAATCACACCAAAACAAAAATCCACATTACCCTGAAAGTTGAAACTGGGGCAAATGTTGTATTGGTTCGTCGATGTTTTCGTCTGAAAAGTTCCAAAGTTGTAATTCAATCCAAATACTTTTTACCCAAATCCTTTCAAGTCCTTTCGATTGATCGACAAAGAATGTTCAAGAATTGGAGGAAATAGTTACTTGGATCTGATACAACCAAAGAGAGAAATAAAATGAGAGGGCCTTATCGATTAAAAACCCTCACGGGCACCGCAAGGCGATGGTAAGTAGAGAAATGAAAATTAGAGAGTCCTGTTAGTGAAAAAATTGCAAAGGGAAATATAAGGCGATGGTGAGATGAGAAATGATGGAGGTCAGAGGGCACTACTGATCGAAAAGAGGATCCTCACAGCCATTGGCATCGACACAGTTCTGGGTAAAGTTTCTCCATTTCAAAGAAAAAAATTGTGATGCATTTTCGAGAGTCGGACGGATTACACGGATCAGGCATCCAGTCCAAAAGGAATGTCATGTTCATTGAAGTCTGCATGCACTCCAGATAAGTCCTTTCCTTTCCCGAAAGGGACACCTCTTGTCTAATTTATTATCAATTCCATTGTCTGTCTTTTTTTGAATCCATTTGGGTCTAACTCTGTTTCGAAACTAAGACAAAGAAGGGATGACAAGACTGATTTACAAGGTTCTCGCTTGATATGAGCTAATATGTAAAAAAGGCATCCAGCCTCGGCAAGGGCATCAAGTTGACCACGCCTGGCCATAGTAGCCGATGCTTCAAAATCAAAAGCTCTCAAAAGAAGGAAATCAAATTGAAGTGCCTTTAAGGGAAAATGAAGTTGAAAATGTTGAGTCTCACGTGGTTAACCGTCTTGGCAAAGTTTGCAAGCCAAAGGTTCCCTAATGCTCTAAAGTTAAATTTAGAAGAAAGAAGTGAAAATCCTACAAAGGCAAAATGAAGCTGAAAAAGGCTAAGTCCCACGCGACTAACTATCATCGTAAAGTTTTGGAAAAGCCAAAGGTTAACAACCAGTTGCAGTTGAAAGTATCATCAAAGAAGACGGGCTGAGATCAAGTGACTGAAACACTCAAGGCTACAAAACCAATCACCGTTTCAAACTGACAAATTGCTCTTTGTTTGAAACAAAGGAAACAGGTACAATCCAAAGCAACCTTCCAAGAAGCAGGTGCAACAAAAAAGAAACTGCGCTGAGACTAAAATAGCTCCGCAGCAGCAACAACCCCAAAAAAAGAGAAGTTTTCTCCAAGCTCTTTCCGGCATATTTACTCATCCTCTTAAAATAAAAAAATAAATAAAAAGGGAATAAAGAAAAGAAAGAAAGTTCCAAATCATGGTAGTATAGGGTCTCCAATCCCTAGCTGTGTTTTCCAACATATGGTCTCCATTCCCTAGTTGATTTTGTTTTAGATATAGGATCTCCACTCCCTAGTGTTCTTTCCAACAAAGGGTCTCCACTCCTAGTTGATGTTTTTTTAGACATAAGGTCTCCACTCTCTATTCTGCTTTTCCAACATAGAGTCTCCACTCCTTAGTTGATGTTTTTTAGATATAGGGTCTCCACTTCCTAGTCGCTTTTCTGTTTTTTAGACATAGGGTCGCCACTCCCTAATTGCTTTTCCAACATAGGGTCTCCACGCCCTAGTTGATTTTATTTAAGACATAAGGTCTCCACTCCCTAGTTGATTTTATTTTAGACATTGGGTCTCCACTCCCTAGTCGCTTTTCAAACATAGGGTCTCTACTCCCTAGTCGCTTTTCCAACATAGGGTCACCACTCCCTAGTTGAAGTCATTTTAGACATAGGGTCTCCATTCCCTAGTCGCTTTTCCAACATAGGGTCTCCACTCCCTAAGTGATTTTATTTTAGACATAGGGTCCCCATTCCCTAGTTTTATTTTCCAACATAGGGTCTCCACTCCTAGTTGATTTATTTTTTACATAGGGTATCCACTCCCTAGTCTTCTTTTCCAACATAGGGTCTCTGTAATGACCTGACCGGTTGTTTTGAGTTCTAGCACGTCGTTCAGCGGGTTGAAGTCATGAGCAACTTCGTTTCAGGTATTGTGACCCACGGGCGTGGTCGGAATTGAATTCCAGGAAGTTTAGAATTGATTTAGAAAGAAAATTCTCATTTTAGAAGCCTTAAGTTGGAGAAATCAACTAAGATTGGAACTTTGAGTAAACGATCTCCGAATCAAGATTTGAAGGTTCCAGCAAGTTCGTATAATGATTTTGGACTTGGGTATATGTACATATCGGGTTTTGGATAACCCGGGAGCGTTTCAGCGTATATTATGGAAGTTGGCATTTTAAAAGGATTTCATGAATTTGGGGTTGAAGTGCATAGCAGTGAGGTTGATGTATATTTGGGATCCCGAGTCTGGGAATATCTCTGTATGGTGATTCTGGAGTTGGGAGTGTGATCAGAAGTGAATTCGGATGTCCGGATGTCATTTTGAAGTCATTTGGCTAAAGATAGAAATTTGAAGGTTTTTGAGAAGTTTGACCGAGAGTTTGACTTTTTGATATCGGGGTCAGATTCCAATTCTAAAAGTTAGATCAGGTCCATAATGTCGAATATGACTTGTGTGCAATATTTGGAGTCAATCGGACGTGATTTGATAGGTTTCGGCATCGGATGTAGAAGTTTGAAAATTCAAAGTTCATAAAGCTTGAATTGGAGTGCGATTCATGATTTCGACGTTGTTTGATGTGACTTGAGGCCTCGAGCGAGTTCCTATAATGTTTTGGGACATGTTAGTATAATTGGTTAAGGTCCCGAGAGCCTCAGGTTGATTTCGTAAGGTTAACAGAATGGATTTCTGACCAAAACAGCTGCTGAAAATTCTGCAGCAAATTTGTTTTGGGACAACAATTTATGTGATGCGTGGCTAGAATTCATGATTTTAAGCATTATATACCTTGAATTTTATGTGCTTTAATGATAAAAATACACGTCGTATGTGCCTAATAAAGTTTATTTAATGTGTAGGTGAGTTGGAATTGGAAACCGAGCTAAATGAGAGCATAAACGTCGGAAAATACGTGCAAGAGTCGAAAAGGAGCGATCGGGGACATGCCTGGCGTTAGACCCCAAACGCCAGGGGGTGCCTGGCGTTAGCCAGGCCTTAGAGCCCAAACGCCAGGGTGCCTGTTGCGGTAAAGTCCGAGTTTTAAAGGTTTTTAAGTGTTTCCAAGTTGGAATAGAAGTCTTTTACATGTTGAGGACTCATCCTAACATATATATAGAACCAAAAACATCACATTGAGGGGATTTCAATGGAGGATTGATAGGGAGGAACACACCATGCTTGAAGAAGGATTATACTTAGTTTTTCTTCTCTTCTCTTCTTTTAGTTTCATAGTTTATTAGTTCTAGAGTTTTGGGTGTTACATGAACGTTGTAGTTGAAGCTTGAATTATTCTTATTGTTTTATCTTAATTGGTTTGTTTATTCAATCTTGCGCTTAATTATTTAATTGCTTGATCACCAATTGAATACTATCTACGAATCTAGGGTTGAACTCGGGAGAGGGAATTCTAGATTGCATATAAGATTGGGTAGAGCAAGATCTTAACCCTTCAGGGGAGCGGATTTGCGGTTAGGATAGGAATATACCTAATCGCCTTGCTTGGTTATTATACGGGAATTATTAATGCGTTCTTGTTAATCCTGATTCCATAGGAATATAGGCATTAGGTTAGCTTGAATAGGCGAGTTTTACTTCGGGAGAAGGCTACGAGCAATATTAACCTCGTCAATCAATAAACCTGATTAGAAGATTTAGGTCGAAAACTCAACATGATTGTTTTCCAACCAATAACTCTAGAATATCAAATTATATTGAATTAGTCTTTAAGTTAGTTGTCTCTTTAATCTCTTTAATCTCTTAAATTACTAATTTAGATTAATTTTAGTTAAATATTTGGTTGAGTTTAGTTTAGTTGATAGTTAATCACAAGTCCCTGTGGGTACGATATCTGGACTTAAAATCCTATATTACTTGTCGACCACGTACACTTGCGTGTGCATTGGGAAATCAACCAACATTATGCATCAAAGAGTTAAATTTGGAAGCGTATATATAGGAATATATAAGGAATCTGAAAATTTACAAAACATGAGAATGGTATATCTTGAAGTCTAGTTTTCAGAACATTAAACCATTTATCATTTGGAATTTTGTGCAAAACGTTATGACCGATTGAAGATGGCTGGTGGAGCAGTTTCGCCAGAATTTTCTGATGCATGGAGCCGACTTTAGAAGCTCATATCTCGGAATATATAAAGCGTTAAATTGGCGTCAAATTAAAGATCTTCGGGTCTAGTTTCTAAATCTTCAAACCGTTTATTATTTGGATATTTCTACAAGGAGTTATGGGTGTTTTAACAGAAAGTGTTCAACAAGGGAAAATTGTGATAGGATGTACAACCTGCACAACACAAGTGCAAGGTACAACTCGATGAAGCATGGGCAGATTGTTTTAAACACGAATTTTGGCCCATTTCTTTCATTTGGCTTGGATGATTTTGGAGAGCTCAAGGAGGGATTTTCACCAAGCAACACAAGGTAAGTGATTTCTTCCTATTTTTGAGTTAAATATGTGATCTTACATGGATTTAGACATGGAAAATTTGTATAAATTTGGGATTTTTGGGGAAAACCTAGAACTTGGAATTTTGGACTTTTACCATGAATTTGAGCATGAAAATTGTATATTTGAGTTAGTAAAGTTATGGGTAAATTTATCTTCGAGAAATTTCAGATTTTCGGGCACGTGGGCCTGAGGGAATTTTGGTCATTTCTCCGGGCGGGGTTGGGAAAGTATATAATCTGAATTTATTGTGAGTATTAGGATGAATTTTTATTGCTTTGTCATTATGTGGTAGTTTTTGAGCGTTGTGCATCCATTGGAGTCATCGGAGGGCTTGGAAGCCGGTGTGGGAATTTCGGAGCGAGGGTAAGTCTCTTTTCTAACTTTGTGAGGGGGAATTGTCCCCCTAGGTGAATTAATTAAGTATGTGCTATTGGCTTCGGGGGCTACGTACGCACGAGGTGACGAGATTCTGTACGTAGCTACTACTATGCCATGTCCGGGGTATCCTAGGACCCACTAGCATGCCTTACATGTTGTACCTGTGATCTTGTCTGTGATGTTAGACTCCTAATATAATCGAAATTGTAATTTAATGACTAAGGAAGACTAGAGTTTATTTTCTAAATCATCTAAAAAGATAATTTATTTCCTTCGCGGGCATTTGTATTTCCGAATAAGGTTGTGTTATTAAACGTTATATAAAACTCGACAAGTGAATTTCGAAAAAGGGATCTAAATGCTATTTGTGATTTTTAAAAGAAAAATTAGTCATTTACTTGAGTATTTGTATTCCCGACGTATTCGGGGTGGATTGTTGATTGTGCACGTTTGCATGTGACCGCTTCGTAATTTACATTCCACTAGCGAAGTGTTATTTCCCCTATTCTCATGGGAGCATGACGTACACCACGGCGGATTTAGAATGCACTTTTGGTACGGGCTGTTCGATCCTCGGCAGTTCATATATGTGATTATTATATTGAGAGGTGCACTTTTGGGACGGGCTGATCGATCCTCGGCAGTGCACAGAGAGGATTATTATATTGAGAGATGCACTTTTGGTACAGGCCGTTCGATCCTCGGCAGTGCATAGACATGAGTATTTTATTGAGAGGTGAACTTGTGGTACGAGCCGTTCGATCCTCGACAGTGCATAGAGTGATTATTATGACGGCTCAGACCGGTTGTTCTTATCCCGTATGCGCATGTTAAACTGTTAAATATTTTCTACATGATTTTTTTTGTGATAAGATATTTTGGAGAAAATAAAGAGGCAATTGTTTACTTAAGATATTTGGAAAATAAAAGGAAAGTGTACTTTGTTGTTTATTCTCGGTAGTTACCTGGATTTTTGTACTCGATATGTACTCGCTGCTCACTGTCTTACATGTCTACTGTATTTCATCATATTCTATCATATATTATATTGTCGGACCCTAGTAAGTGTCTAATTTGACCTCTCGTCACTACCTCTCTGAGGTTAGGCGGGCGACTTACTGAGTACGCGTTATTTTTGTACTCATGCCACACTTGCTGTGCGTTTTTATTGCACAGGTACTTTCCTAGAAATATGGAGGATTCAGAGACTTTGGCGAGCTGCATCATCCGGAGGCGATCCGCAGCTGGCAAAGTCACCTTCATGCTGTATTTATTTCATTTTAAATTTCATTGTCCAGTTGTATTTCGGACAGGCTTTGTAATGATTGTATAAATTCATAGAAATTGCTCATGCACTTGTGACACCAGGTTATGAGATATGTGTTGGGATATAATTGCTTAAGAGTAATCTTTAAATCGTTGTTTTTAATTAACAGACTTTTATTTGGTTAATATGTAATTAAGTGAAAAGAAATATTTTCATAAATGTTAAAACCAGAAAGTTATTTCAATTAATTAATGAGTTGTCTTTCCTGATATGGATGTCCAGTGCCATCACGACCTTAGGGATTTTTTGGTCGTGACAACATGGTATCAGAGCGCTAGGTTCCCGTAGGTCTCACGAGTCATGAGCAAGTCTAGTAGAGTCTTGCGGATCGGTACGGAGACGTCTGTACTTATCTTCGAGAGGTTACAAGGCAGTTAGGCTTACTTCCCTTCTTGATTCTTTATCGTGCAAGTTGATTCCTTTGAGGCTTATGCCTAAGTTCATTCTTACTCAATCTTACGCTTCGCGTAGCATTTGCTATGGATCAGGAATTTGAGGAAATGGGAATGGTGCTACGAATGTAATTCGAGATGCTTCCATAGGTAAATGGGCGTGGTTGTTGTCATGGCCCCGCGGAAGGGAAAGATGTTCCTGCAACTCAGTAGCTGTGTTTCTGGGAGCCTTGAGGCTGTGTTCAGGTAGTGATGATGGATGTAATGGATTGTCGCGTGGTGTCGATATGATGATAGAACGTTTGCCCGTATGTTGAGGAAGATGAATGGTTTGAAGGGAGGTCTTCTCAGAGTGTGATTTCGAGATTTCGGTGTTTAGTTTCCGGCAGAGGGAAGGTATTTGGGGCATGAATGGCTCGATTAGGATAGATAAAGTAGTAAGACTCGGTGCCTTCAAGTGAGATAGGGTATGCACCTGTGACGTGTAGTCGTCGTCATTGATCAAATGGAATGTGTTAGGTTTGGCGGTGCTATGGTTTCTTCGGTTGCGTGTGGTCAGAGTATTGAGAGGAAGTATTGAGGAATGCGGTTGGAAAAGAATGATCCTGGAATGAAGCAGGGCGTAGGATGGGGTATTAAGGTTGCAGAGAGCATGCATTTCAGCGTCGTTGGGAGATGTCCGCGGGTGATTTCTACAGGTGGGTTGTCTTCTAGGGATAGGTTAGAAATGGTGGGGTTGGCAGGTTCTGTGAGGAGTCCTAGTGGCTAGTCGGTAGGAGATAGAATATGTGAATGATGCTAGAGAATTCAAGTACTTAGGGAGTGCTAGCAAGAGAATTTGGAAGGTTGGATGGATTGGTTGAGCAAGATGGTGTTATCAAAGGAGGAATGATCTCAGCAGGGTCTAGAGTGGTGCAAGGAGTAGCCTCGGGTTAAGTGGGGGAGTCCCACCATCTGCAGTTGGGTTGTAGGATTGTCTTCACATGAGGTTGAGGATTTTTCGGCGTGTTGGCAAGTTATCTCAGCTAAGGAAAAGGGAGTAAAATGGTAATTGTGCGTGGGATTTGATGAATATGTGCAAGAGTTGGCCCTGTCGGATCAGGGTTAGGCTTGGGAAGATTTAGACCTTATGCTTAAGGCATGGGTGAGTTGTAAGGATAGTGACTCAGTCACGTGTTTCATTGAAAAAGGTGTTCCTGGGCTAGGATAGCCTTGGGGTTGGTTGTATTCGAGTCCAGTCAGAGTGGGTGACTCTCAATAGCGGTCCTAGTGAGTTCAAACGTTAAAGAATGCGACAATTAAGGATTTCAGGCAGCAGTATGATTGAGAATCGGGCTTTTGCAGAGTAATCTCTAAGAAAAATGAGGACGGTTTGAATGTTCTATGATATGTTTCGACATGCAAGATAATATTGGAGGCATGAGAGAAATAAACTCCGGATTGAACAAAAGACTATCAGAAGGGTATGAGACGGGTTGGGGCATTTGGGCAGCATAGTCTCGTGAATTAAGGTCACTCGGGATGAGTGAAGGTTGAGTTTGCTATGAGTTGAAGCAAGTTGTTATTATTCCTTAGGCAATTGAAGATGATTAAAAGAAGATAGATTGATTATCCATGGTTGAAATGGCATATTGCGGCAGTGATCGGTTCCTTTGATGTGATTTAGTTATGCATGTGGTTGGTGCCGGTGTGTGTGCGGGGCTTGTCGGCTGTCGTAGCGGATCTCATGTGGGAGCATTTGAGTGCTACGACCTGTCAGGTGTAGGCGGACCCCGGAAGGGTTATGGTGGTATAGGCTACTATTTAAGGATTTTCATGATTGGGTGATAATGGGAATTCACTCGTGTGTTGAGATGGTACTCTTGAATTGAGTCAAGTAAAAAGTTTCTATATGATGAAGTGTTCACCCTATTGGTGGTTCGGAAGTTATGATGGAATTCTTGCGCTACCTCATGTTGGTATGTTGGTGCAGGAAGCAGTATGTAACTGGGAGTAAGAATCGAGATTTAGGTCCGATGTTATAAGGATGTCATGAGCTCGGAAGGGAAAGGAAAGGTGATTTGAAAGTTCAGTGTAGGCTGGTATTATCTTGAGCGTCACCTGAGATTGATATTCGGTGAGGGAGGCTTTGTACCCCAGTCATGGGTTCTTGATGTGTTTTGCGGCCTTAGTGCGGCCGGTGTTATGGATGTGCAGACTTTTTACCTTGTGTGGAAGGTCGTGGAAGCATGAACGCGAAAAGATTGTATAACGTGTGACATGTAGTCACTTGATGGAATTCAGATTTGGACTGAGTATAAAGAAGTGCAATATTTCTTAATTGAGAATTTATTCCTAGAGGGCGTTCGGTTCGGTTGATTATGGATTATGGGGTGTTAGTCCTGGTGATGATGGTTGTTCTCGTGTATTATGAGAAAAAGTGGGTTAATGTGGACCCAGGTAAAATCTAATAGCTAAGTTTGGTGCGAGTGAGCTGGCTCGATGTTGGTGGATGGATTTAAATATGATTATGGGCTCCTTATGAGCCAGGCATGTTCCTTTCAGTAAGAGCGCTGTTCATGGAAAGATATTAGAACAACAAGTGTTGCTCCGTCTTCATCAAATTCATGTGTTATTGTGATTGTGCTTTGTGAGTTGTGAAACGGCTTTGGGAATTTCTCATGTGTTGAGGTCCCGCGTGGAGGGGATGTTATGTGAGCAGGATAGCTCTTGAGATCCGGAGTATATATATATATATATATATATATATATATATATATATATCACCTCAGTTGTGTTTGAGTTTTGTTGCATAAGGCTCTATCAGTATCCCCAGGATGGTATTATGCACTTAGCGTGCTTGTTATTGATATTCAGTAATTTGTAATAGTGAGAAATTCAGCTCCGTGTATATTTCTTTATGTGAGTTTTATGATGGGATCGGGTGGCATGCCGCCACGAGTATGCTATTTGGATCGGGGTACACGCCGCAACAGTGTGACGATGAGAAGGGTTAATATGTATTAATTTTTTGTGTTTTATTTCCTATTTCCTGGTAAGAATTCATATTAGTTGCGTGAGCCAAATAGTTCTGTCCTAGGTTGTTTCTTATTATCATGTTCGAGTTATAGCCTATTTGGTGATGCGATGTCATGTGAGGCTGTTAGCCATGTTTGGGGTTACTTGCTGTCTGAGCAGTTCGTACTGGGTGAGACGAGATTATCGGACCAGGGATTAGTATGATAAGGTTATGTGAAATGGATATTAAAGAACAAATACCATCATTCAGGTTCATATGGAAGTGACTATTCTAATCAAGATAAGGTACTCAAGGATTTGTTAACTCTGCAGTTGAGTATGAATTTCTGCGCATTTCCTCCGTTGTGGTGGTGTCGTCAGCATTATAGCAGGGTGTATGTATATTTGTTATGAGGTGCATTGGGTGCATCAGGCTCATGGACCTTGGCTCTTAAGGTTCAGGGAGCGTCATTGTGGTCAGATGATGAGTTGTGCGGTGCATGGTGTCAATTCAGCAAGGGTATGCAATTATGATCTGGTATATTGTGTGCTAGTTGATGCAGTGCTTATATATATTGAAACTAGGCCTGGCTAGAGAAGTTTCAGGTGTTTGAATGAATTCGGAGCTTATTATATGATAAATAAGAAATCTCTAGATTTGATCAAGCTACTGTGCTCGACTGGGTTGTGGTAGCACGGGCAGGTGCTCGAGATGTTAAACAGTGATTTCAGGTAACTCAGAGCAGTTCTTATCACGTTCGAGGACGAACGTCGGTTTAAGTGGGGGAGAATGTAACGACCCGACCGGTCGATTGAGTTCTAGGGCGTCGTTCAGCGGGTTGAAGTCATGAGCAGCTCCGTTTCAGGTATTGTGACCCGCGGGCGTGGTCAGAATTGAATTCCAAGAAGTTTAGAATTGACTTGGAAAGAAAACTCTCATTTCAGAAGTCTTAAGTTGGAGAAATCAACTAAGATTGGAACTTTGAGTAAACGATCTCCGAATCAGAATTTGAAGGTTCCAGCAAGTTCGTATAATGATTTCGGACTTGGGTATATGTCCGGATCGGGATTTGGATAACCCGGGAGCGTGTCGGCGTATATTATGAAAGTTGACATTTTAAAGGGATTTCATGAATTTGGGGTTGAAGTGCATAGTAGTGAGGTTGATGTCCGTTTGGAATCCCGAGTCTGGGAAATGCTTCGTATGGTGATTCTGGAGTTGGGAGCACAATCGGAAGTGAATTCGGATGTCCGGATGTCATTTTGAAGTCATTTGGCTAAAGATAGAAATTTGAAGGTTTTTGAGAAATTTGACCGAGAGTTTGACTTTTTGATATCGGGTTCGGATTCCAATTTCGAAAGTTGGAGCAGGTCCGTATTGTTGAATATGACTTGTGTGCAAAATTTGGAGTCAATCGGACGTGATTCGGCATCGGATGTAGAAGTTTGAAATTTCAAAGTTCATAAAGCTTGAATTGGAATGCGATTCTTGATTTCGACGTTGTTTGATATGATTTGAGTCCTCGAGTGAGTTCCTATCATGTTTTGGGACATGTTGGTATAATTGGTTAAGGTCCCGAGGGCCTCAAATTGATTTCGGAAGGTTAACGGAATGGATTTCGGACCAAAATAGCTGCTGAAAATTCTGCAGCAAATCTGTTTTGGGACAACAATTTATGCATCGAAGAGAAAACTTTGGAAGCGTATAGGGAATCTGAAAATTTTCAAAACATAAAAATTGTATATATTTAAGTCTAGTTTTCATAACATTAAACCATTTGTCATTTGGAGTTTTGTCCAAAAAGTTATGACCGATTGAAGATGGTTGGTGGAGCAGTTTCGACAGAATTTTCTGATGCATGGAGCCG
Organism: Nicotiana paniculata; assembly: GCA_005239505.1. Classification (NCBI taxonomy): domain Eukaryota; kingdom Viridiplantae; phylum Streptophyta; class Magnoliopsida; order Solanales; family Solanaceae; genus Nicotiana; species Nicotiana paniculata. The sequence goes on along the minus strand of MDKI01172819.1, from coordinate 282 downwards.
ACTTTAGAAGCTCATATCTCGGAATATATAAAGAGTTAAATTGGTGTCAAATTAAAGATCTTCGGGTCTAGTTTCTAAATCTTCAAACCGTTTGTTATTTGGATATTTCTACAAGGAGTTATGGGTGTTTTAACAGAAAGTGTTCAACAAGGGAAAATTGTGATAAGATGTACAACCTGCACAGCACAAGCGCAAGGTACAACTCGATGAAGCATGGGTAGATTGTTTTAAACACGAATTTTGGCCCATTTCTTTCATTTGGCTTGGATGATTTTGGAGAGC
>MDKI01155560.1:0-24025 GCA_005239505.1 Nicotiana paniculata | reverse complement strand
TTAATATTTATAGCAAAATAGTATAGAATTTCGGTGTGGTCAAAAAATAGTTGTTCACACTCGGTTTTCGGAAATTCTTAAAGAAAGTTTCTACCCATAACCTAAGGATCAATAATATATGATTTTTACTAGATTCCATCACAAAGTTCGTGGTAAATCCTATTTTTATCAAAACCCTAGGTTTTCCCTAAACCCATAATTTTCACTAATCTTTGTGTGTTAATCTACCCAAAAGCTAAGTAATAAACTCACATTAAGTAGAAAATATATTACCTCAAGGTGGTAAGTCGAAATCTCTGCTTTGGGAGCTCCTAAATCACCCAAGATTGTGATAAATGCCCTCAAATGAGCCTAAGTCTCGATTTAAAACGACCTCACTACCTCCAGTGATTTCGCACCTGCGGTCTCGCTTCTGTGGATCAAGGTCCGCATCTGCAGAAAGGGGAGGGCCTGGCATGGATCGCACCTGCCAAAAGGTTCCCTCACCTGCGGCTCCGCTTCTGCGAAGGAGGGACCACATCTGCGGATCCTAGGCACCTCCTCGATGGCCGCATCTGCGGGGCTTCGACCGCATCTGCGGTCTCGCACCTGTGGTTGGCCAATCGCATGTGCGGTCGCACCAAATCTGGTGCACCAACAACTCTCTTTGAGCTGGGACTCGCCTTGCACGGTGTCTGAATGACATCCAGGGCCCCCGAGGCCCCGTTCAAACATACCAATAAGTCCTAATCATAAAACGGACTTGCTCAAACCCTTGGAAGGCTTGAAACAATGTTAAACCCAAGAATCACACCCTAAAACCAATTAGATTCAACTTATGAACTTTAAGTTCTTAAATTAACTTCCAACACACCGAAACGTACTTATACTACTCGGAATGACACCAAATTTTGCGATCAAGTCATAAATGACACTACAGAACTATTCCCGGTCTCAGAATTCCGTTCGGACATCGATATCACTAAAACACGTTCCAAACCTCAATTTCTAAACTTCAAGAATCATATTTCACTATTTGGTGCCGAAACGCCCCCGGGTCATCCAAAACCCGTTTGGAACATACGCCCAAGTCCGAAATCATCATACGAACCTATTGGAAACTTTAAATACCGATTCCGAGGTCGTTGACTAAAAATGTTGACCAAAATCAAACTTGACCTTTAAGGCTAATCTTACGGAACTAAGGGTTCCAATTCCAACCCAAACTCTTTCAATTCCCGAACCAACCATGTATGTCATAAATCAATAATAGAAAATGCAGGAAGTCTTATTTAGGGGCACGGGGTTCTAGAAAGCAGCACGACCGGTCGGATCATTATATTCTCCACCTCTTAAACAAACATTCGTCATCGAACGGGCCTAGAAACATACCTGGAGCGCTTAATAGGTATGGATATCTGCTCCGCATGTCCTCCTCAGACTCCCAAGTCGCCTCCTCGACTGGTTGGCCCCTCCACTGGACCTTCACGGTGGAAAACCTCTTAGACCTCAAGTGGCGCTCCTGCCTATCAATAATAGCAATTGGCTCTTCCTCGTAGTCCAACCTCTCGTCTAGTTGAATGGCACTGAAGTCTAACACATGAGACAAGTCGGCGTGGTATCTCCGGAGCATAGATACGTGAAAAACCGTATGAACACCTGATAAGCTGGGAGGTAGAGCAAGCTCAAAAGCAACCTCCCCAACTCGCCTCAACACCTCGAAAGGGCCTATAAACCTTGGGCTCAACATGCCCTTCTTCCCGAACCTCATAATACCCTTCATCGGCGAGACTTTAAAGAGACCCTTCTCGCCGACCATGAATGATACATTACGCGCCTTCTGATTTGCGTAACTCTTCTGTCTGGACTGTGCCGTGCGAAGCCTCTCCTGAATCAACTTTACCCTTTCCAAGGCATCCTTTACCAAGTCAGTGCCATATAACTTAGCCTCGCCAGGCTCAAACCACCTGATGGGAGAACAACATCGCCGACCATATAGAGCCTCAGATGGGGCCATCTCAATGCTGGACTGGTAACTGTTGTTGTACGCAAACTTGGCCAAGGGAAAAAACTGATCCCACTGCCCTGTAAAGTCAATCACACATGCCCTGAGCATGTTCTCCAATATCTGAACTGTCCGCTCCGGCTGCCCGTTGGTCTGAGGATGAAATGTTGTGCTGAGTTCTACACATGTGTCCAACTCACTCTGTACGGCTCTCCAGAAGTGTGAGGTGAACTGAGGACCTCTATCTGATATGATAAACACGGGCACACCGTGCAACCGGACTATCTCCCGAATGTAGATCTGAGCCAACCTCTCTAAAGTATAAGTAGTAGCTACTGGAACGAAATGTGCTGACTTGGTCAACCTATCTACAATAACCCAAACCGCATTAAACTTCCGCAAAGTCCGCGGCAACCCAACTACAAAGTCCATAGTGATGCGCTCCCATTTCCACTCCGGTATGGGCATCTGCTGGAGTAGGCCTCCTGGCCTCTGATGCTCATACTTAACCTGCTGGCAATTTAGACATCTAGCCGCATACTGCACTATGTATTTCTTCATCCGCCGCCACCAGTAGTGCTGCCTCAGGTCATGATACATCTTCGTAGCACCTAGATGAATAGAATACCGTGAACTGTGTGTATCTTCCAGAATCCTCTCCCTCAGGCCATCAACATTAGGAACACATAGGCGACCCTGAAGTCGCAAGACACCATCATCGCCAATAGAAACCTCCTTGGTACCACCCTTTAGTAGCGTCTCTCTGAGAACTGCCAAGTGCGGGTCATCGAACTGTTGAGCCTTGATTTGTACCAATAATGACGACTAAGCAACAACACATGCAAGAACTCGGCTGGGCTCTGAAATGTCCAGCCTCACAAGTCTGTTAGCCAAGGACTGAACGTCCAGGGCTAGTGGTCTCTCCTCCGCTGAAATGAATGCCAAGATACCCGTACTCTCCGCCTTCCTTCTTAAGGCGTCTGCAACCACATTCGCCTTGCCGGGCTGATTAAGAATGGTGATGTCATAATCCTTTAGTAACTCAAGCCACCTACGCTGCCTCAAATTAAGGTCCCTTTGCTTGAACATGTGCTGTAAGCTGCGGTGGTATGTATAAACCTCACAAGACACTCCATACAAGTAATGCCTCCAAATCTTAAGAGCATGAACAATCGCTGCCAACTCCAAATCGTGCACGGGGTAGTTCTTCTCATGAAACATCAACAGGCGTGAAGCATATGCAATAACTCGTCCCTCCTGCATCAATACACATCCTAATCCAATGCGCGAAGCGTCGCAATAAACTGTATACATCTCTGAACCGGAAGGCAACACTAGAACTGGTGCTGTGGTCAAAGCTGTATTGAGCTTCTGAAAGCTCACGTCGCACTCGTTGGACCACCGGAACGGGGCACCCTTCCGGGGCAACCTAGTCAGAGGGGATACAATGGATGAAAAACCCTCCACAAACTGACGATATTAACCTGCCAACTCCAAGAAACTTCTTATCTCGGTCGCTGAAGTAGGGCGTGGCCAACTCTGAACTGCCTCAATCTTCTTAGGATCCACCTTGATACCCTCTCCGGACACCACATGTCCTAAGAATGCTACCGAATCTAACCAAAGCTCACACTTGGAGAACGTATCATACAACTTTCGTTCCCGCAAGGTCTGGAGCACTACTCTCAAATGCTGCTCGTTCTCCCCAAACTACGTGAGTAGATCAAGATGTCATCAATGAAGACAATGACAAAGTAATAAATATAAGGCCTGAACACCCTATTCATAAAATCTATAAACGTTGCTGGGGCTTTGTTCAAGCCAAAGGACATCACCAGGAACTCGTAATGACCATATCTAGTACGGAAGGCAGTCCTCAGAACATCCGAGTCCCAAGTTCTCAACTGATGATACCCAGATCTCAGGTCGATTTAAAAAACACCCTAGCACCCTGCAACTGGTCAAGCAAATCATCGATGCGCGACAACGGGTACTTGTTCTTGATGGTAACTTTGTTCAACTGGCAGTAGTCAATACAAATCCGCATAGTCCTATCCTTTTTCTTCACAAATAACACTGGAGCACCCAAGGCGATACACTCGGTCTGATAAACCCCTTAGCTAGCAACTCCTCGAGTTGTTCTTTCAATTCTTTCAATTCTTTCGGATCCATACGGTACAGTGGAATGGATATAGGCTGGATTCCTGGAGCCAAGTCAATGCAAAAATCAATCACGATCTCGAGGAATGCCTGGGAGGTCAGAAGGAAACACATCAGCGAAATCCCGAACTATTGGCACTGCATCGATCATCGGAGACTTTGCGGAGATGTCCCACACATAAGCGAGATAAGACAAACAACCTTTCTCGACCATACGTCGAGCCTTCAGAAAAGAAATAACCCGACTGGCTGCACTAACTGAGGAACCTCTCCACTCCAATCTCGACAACTCATGCATGTCTAATGTAATAGTCTTGGCATGGCAATCTAAGATGGCGTGGTACGGAGGTAACCAATTCATGCCCAGGATGACCTCAAGTCAGTCATATCGAGTAATAAGAGGTCCACCCTAGTCTCGAACCCACGAAATTTGACCACACAGGACCGATGGATCCGATCCACAACCACAGAATCGCCCACAGGAGTGGACACATAAATAGGAGTACCCAAAGACTCACGAGGAACACCCAGGAAATGAGCAAATAGAGGTGATACATATAAATAGGTAGACCCTGGGTCTAATAATACTGAAGCCTCCACACCACAGACGGAGATAATACCTGTGATAACGGTGTTTGAGGCCGATGCATCTGGTCTGGACGGAAACGTATAGAATCTGGTTGGAGCACCGGTTGGCTGGCCTCCACCCGACTGAATAGTAGTTGGCTGAGCTCCCTCTGTCTGGCCTCCACCTCTAGGACGACCCCTACCCACCTGTCCTCCACCTCTAGGTGGTCGGACTGCTGGTGCTGAAATCATAGGCTGATGGCCCTGCTGCACTGCCTTGACCCGAAGCCTAGGGAAAAAATTCTTCATGTGACCTGGATCCCCACACTCCTAACAACCTCTCGGCAACATAGATTGCTACCCTAAAAACTGAACCTGGTGGCCGGAATACCCACCGGAGGAACCCTGAATGGCTGGGGGACGGTATGAACTCTCTAGCATGGCACTGAAATAGGCACTGGAGGAACCTTGATGACCAGAATACCCGCTGGAAGAACCCTGAATAGCTGGTGGATGATAAGAACTCTCCGGCATGGCACTGAGATAAGGCCTCACTGGAGAGCCTCGAGGAGGTGGTGGTGGTGCCGAATATGGAGGCCTTCTGCGCTAGCCCCTCCAAAACTGACCTCTGCCCCTAACCGGAGCACCTCTAAAATCCCCAGAAAATCGAGCTCTCTTATCCTGCTACCCCTGCTCTCTACCCCTCAGATGATAGCCCTCAATCCTGCAGGTGATCTCCACTACTAGATGATAAGGAGTCCTCATCTCCACTTCTCGGGCCATGTTGGCCCTAATACCAGAGTGCAACCCTGCTACAAATCTCCGTACTCTCTCTGCATCAGTAGGAAGTATCATAAGTGCGTGACGAGACAATCAGAAAACCTCGCCTAGTAGTCGGTCACTGATATCTGACCCTGCTCAAGCTGCTCGAACTGGTACTGTAGCTCTTCCCTCTCATAGGGTGGGATATACCTATCCAGGAATAACTGAGTGAAGTGCTCCCAGGTGATGGGGGGAGAATCTGCTGGCCTGCCAAGAACATAAGACTGCCACCATCTGCGGGCCCTGCCCTCTAGCTGGAAAGTGGTGAAGTCAACCCCATGAGACTCCAGTATCTTCATATGGTGTCTGTCCCTGCACCTATCAATAAAATCCTGAGCATCCTCATGACGCTCGCCCCCGAAGGCAGGAGGGTCAAGCCTAGTCCATCCATCTAATAACTTCTATGGATCGACGTCCGCATCTGATCGGGGTTCAGGCGCTACTGCTGCAACTGGCTGGGCTCCACCCACGGGTAGGGTACCCGTAGTCTGATAAACCGTAGCTGCGTGTCCTGGGGCCTGGGAAATAGGGGTCTGTGCTTCCTCTCCCGCCTGAGAAATGGCCGGGTCCACCAGAAATAAACTAGCCTGGGTCATCGTGTCCATGAACTGCATCATACAGCCCATGACCTCCTGAAAGCCCGGCGCTGTCATGAAATCCACCGGGGCAGGATCTACTACGGACATCTCGCCCTGATCCTCAACAACAGGATCGTCTGCCGGATCTGTTGGTGGTGCAACTAGGGCAGCTCTAGGACTCCCTCGTCTCCTAGATCGGGCCGAGGCCCTCCCCCGGCCTCGGCCTCGACCTCTAGAAATAGGGGGAGCGGCTCCTCCCGGGTCCGAAATGTCAGCCATGCACGTCCTTACCATCTGTGAGAGAATAGAAGAGTGAGATTTAATATACTATCAACTGCAAGATAGAAGGTGAATATAGAGAGATTTCCTAACACCCTATAGCCTCCCGAAGATAAATACAGACGTCTCTGTACCGATCCACAAGACTCTATTGGGTTTGCCCGTTACTTGTGAGACCTACGTGAACCTAGGGCTCTGATACCATGTTGTCACGACACAAATCCTAACCTAGGTCGCGATAGCGCCCAACGCCGATGTTAGGCAAGCCAACCTTATTAGTCTAGTGAGTTCCATTTAATTTTATAAAGATTTATTAACAATACTCAAATTTTGTCGAAATTCCTGAGAAAAAGATAAATATCGAAGCAAATTTACTTGCAATGATCAAGAAGTTAAATTTAAATAATTACATTCCAAAAGAATAGTCTACCAATGTGTGTGCCAGGAACTGGTGTCACAAGTATACATGCATCTAGTAGAGGGAAATAAAAAGAATACGCCTATCCTACTATCTGAGAGGATATAGACAGGATAACAAAAGGGAAAGACTCCAACGTGCTACCGAACAGTACCCAGGGAAAACAGATCACCGTCGAATCTTTGATCTCGAGGAGTCAAGAACGTGCTCTAGACTGATAACCAGATGTACCTGCCTCAGAAACTGTACAATTAAGTACAGAAGCGTAGCATGAGTACATAAATATTATGTACCCAGTAAGTATCCAGTATAATCTCGAAGAGGTAATGACGAGAGGTCGACTCGACACTCACTAGGGCCAAACAATTTATTTAATTATAAGGCTAAGCATAAGTATCAAAGATAAATAACAACAAGGAGAAGAAATAAGAAATCTTTCCACAGGTACATTTAGGTGCCAACTCCTATTAAACAGATTAAAATTTATTCTTCAAAGCCTTTTTAATGGTTTAACAAATCACAGGAAAATACCAAGCAGATTAACATGCGCATAATATGCCGAGGACGTACGGCCCGATCTAACAGAAAAAGTAAATGTGCACTGCCGAAGGGTCGAACGGCGTAAATCGTAGATGCATCTATTAACCTGCCGAGGCAAACGACCCGCTCCCATGAGAGTACTGGAGGAAATCAGCCGCTCGCATAATATAATTGCGAAGCGGTTTCACATAGATATAACACATTCTTCTAAATTCATTTTTTTTTTTCAAATTAATGAGTTACTTGAAACCTTTAAGTTCTTAAATATTGCTGTAAACTTTCACTCAGTGATTACCACGCATATAAATCAATTAGTAATATTAAAAAGGCATGGTGTAAGCTTAAACTACCCGAACATGGCAAGAATAGTCACTACGCATGGACCCTCGTCACCTAGTACGTACGTAGTCCCCCACAATTATTCACATAATAAATTATTTCACCTATGGGGACAATTCCCTCTTAAAAGGTTATAAAGGAGACTTACCTCGTATAAAGCCAACTTCCCAATTCGAGAATGCGCTCAAACCTCCAAATTTGACGCCCAACAATTGAAACTAGCCAAACATTACATAAACTAGTCAATCTATGCTCGAAAGTTCATAATTCTATCATTTAAGTGATTAACCAAGCCAATTTGTAAGATTCCTAAAATTCACCCCTGGCCCACATGCTCGATTTTCGGAAATTCTTAAAGAAAGTTTCTACCCATAACTTAAGGATCAATAATATATGATTTTTATTAGATTCCATCACAAAGTTCGTGGGTAAATCCTATTTTTATCAAACCCTTAGGTTTTTCAGTAAACCTATAATTTTCACTTATCTTTGTGTGTTAATCTACCCAAAAGCTAAGTAATAAACTCACGTTAAGTAGAAAATACATTACCTCAAGGTGCTAAGTCGAAATCTCTGCTTTTGGAGCTCCTAAATCGCCCAAGGTTGTGATAAATGCTCTCAAATGAGCCTAAGTCTCGATTTAAAATGACCTCACTACCTCCAGTGATTTCGCACATGCGGTCTCGCTTATGCGTCTTAAGGTCCGCATCTGCGGAAAGGGAAGGGGATGGCATGGATCGCAGCTGCGGAAAGGTTCCCCCACCTGCGGCTCTGCTTCTGCGAAGAAGGGACCGCATCTTCGGATCCTGGGCACCCCCTCGATGGCCGTATCTGTGGGGCTTCGACCGCATCTGCGGTCTCACACCTGCAACTGGCCAATCGCAGGTGCGGTCGCTCCAGATCTGGTGCACCAGCACTCTCTTTGAGCTGGGAATCACCTCACGCGACATCCGAATGACATCTGGGGCCCCCGAGGCCCCGTTCAAACATAACAACAAGTCCTAAATAATAAAAGAGACTCGCTCGAACCCTCGAAACGCTCGAAACAATGTTAAAACAAAGAATCACACTCTAAAACCAATTAGATTCAACTTATGAACTTTAAGTTCTTAAATTTACTTCTAACACACCAAAACATACTTATACTACTCGAACGACACCAAATTTTGCGAGCAAGTCATAAATGACACTATGGAACTATTCCCGATCTCAGAATTTCGTTCGGACCTCGATATCACTAAAACACATTCCAAACCTCAATTTTTAAACTTCAAGAATCATATTTCACTATTTGGCGCCGAAACGCCCCCGGGTCATCTAAAACCCGTTCGGAACATACGCCCAAGTCCGAAATCATCATACGAACCTATTGGAACCTTCAAATCCCGATTCCGTGGTCATTTACTAAAAATGTTGACCGAAGTCAAACTTGGCCTTTAAGGCCAACCTTAAGGAACTAAGTGTTCCAATTCCAACCCAAACTCTTTCAATTCCCGAACCAACCATCCCCGTAAGTCATAAATCAATAAAAGCAAATACAAGAAGTCTTATTTAGGGGCACGGGGTTCTAGAAAGCAAAATGACCGGTCGGATCCTTACATGATTAATTACACATTCCTATACTCCTCAATTAAACATTAATCAATCATCAATTTTACTTAAAACCAATCTACAATCCCAAGAATTTATCCTTTTTTTATTTATCTTGAATTCTAGGGTTTGTGATGAATTTAGGGATTGAATGGTATCTAATCTTTTTATAATCGACTTGAAATGATGTAGGAACTTACCTCTCTAAAGTCCTTGATGACCCTTGGTGAAATTGACTCAAATCCCTTGTTACAACTCTTAAAACAAAGTGGGAGAAATAAATTTTGAAACTGGCATATTTATACCCGCCATTAACATACGATCACCATCTCTTGACATGTCATGTATGTCCAATATAGGTTCGTATGCGGCGGCCGTATGTCGAGCCACAAATTTTAACACTCTCAATACTCTATATACGGTTGCCACATACAGTCAAATCTCGTATATTTCCGCATATGTTGAACGTCAAATTTCCCCACTCTCAGTACTCCACATACGTTGACCATACCGAGATACCCTGATTAAGCAAGCTGCTAGATGCCTTCTACCCGACCTTGTCCATTACCCATTTAAGAATCAGTACAAGTGATTGACATGAGAAGAGTCAAATATTGCACATTCTTTTTTCATTACTCAAAGGATATCCATTTATGATTTTCAAAATAATACAAGTTTATAGATATGAAGAAAAATATGTTTTTCAAATACTAACACTTACTAGTTTGATTCCCAACATCAAACACCACCCACAACCTGTCTATGGATCCTCTAAGTACAATATAAGAGTATTATGGAAGTTCCGGCGACAAAGCCCCTACTATATCACAAAACAAAAAAAAACAATGTCCAGTGACATAAGGCTCGGAACAGAGTAGGTCTCACCAAGACCTGCTGAGTAGAGAGTGTAACTACTAACGAGAATCAAAACCACCCGCTGATGAACCACCTGCATCCATTAAAGATGCAGCGCCCCCGACAAAAGGAACGTTAATACATATGTAATAATACTAGTATGTAAAGCTAAATGTCCACTTTCAATATAGAATGCTAATATAACAAAAGGGAAAACCATGGAATCAGCAAGTAACAATCAATGAAATCCAAAAAGCAAGTAAAAACATTAAATTTTTTAAAATACGAAAATAATATTATTTTTGGTTGGGAGATCTTTAGCACCGATATACCACCGTATTTTTAGCACGAAGTCCGATTACGCCCGATCGGCTAGGTCATCTCCCCGAGAACAATGTGGTTTGACATGTGATGCGAAAAAAGGTGTTACCAAGAGTAGGAACCACTATGCATGGAATATGGCATCCAATCACCACCCGACCGGATAGGTCGTCTCCCCACATATGCCGTGTGAGTCAACATTAAATCCAGGGCTATTAACAATCTCATCCCAATTAAGGGAAATATTACCAATCACATCAATATTTAAATCTCATCCCAAATAAGGGGAATAATCACAATCCACTCCTACACCGGAATGTGTAGTTACGTGTGTGGGCCTTACGACCCACCCTTCCTCAGTTTGCTAATGATACTCTCAAAAATATTTTTTTTCTTTGCTTAAAAAGAAAAACGAAATACAAATACATTCACCTCATAAACTTTCACACTATATATTATTTTATTTATACTTTCAACCACATTCATATGATTCCCCATTCAAAGCACGATAGCTGTAACTCATATTCCACACCTTCATTTCTTTACTTTCAAGGATCATCATCTTGAGATCAACATATAGAATATTCCGGAACCATTACTTCAAATTCATTAGTAATCGAAACTTTAAACAAAATAGGTTTCTTTCCAAAGAATGGGGCAAACTGGACAACAATAGAAGCACATAAACAAGCAGTACGCCATTTATTTTGAAATACTTTTTCCCGAAAGGGAAATACACAATTTCAGCTTCGTAGTAGGTAAGAACTCGAGTCACATTGGAATTACTTATAAAAGAGAGCATGGTGATTTACGATTGAAACACGAATTCAATTCAAGTGCTCTAGTTACAACAACCATGTCAACATTTTATACCTCACTCTTACTTCTTCCACTACCGAACTTAGTCATAGTTTATCAACAATAAGGGAATTAGGAAATCAAGGTTTGATATGAATATGAAGAATAAGAGTCTTAGCACATTGAGTTTTCTTCCGCAACTTGGCATAATAACTTGCAATAAAAACGTGATTGAAATCATAATATTCCGACACATTGGCCACGTTTGAATACATTCTCTAAGGAGAGCACAGTATGATAAGAGCATTCGGTACACATTTCTAGTATGTATCTTTCAACACAAGCTTATTCAGAATAGTAAAATGTATAAGGAATAACTTCGAACATGGAAACTAGGAACTTGGGCCAACCACAGTTGAAACTTACGGGGACATCATGGAATCCGATTCTAAAAGAGAAGTTTAGCCAACATACCTTGTTTGATCTTTTCTTAAGTTACTACAATTCCCCAACACTTCTAGCAATAATATCTATAGGAAGATAGCGAAAATCGGTTAATAATTAGAAGGATTCTCATGGTGTAACTCTCTTAGGAATTTTGTCAAATACTTATCATGCAAAATAGACTACAAGGATCTACAATGGTAATCCCTTCCTCCCTCGACCAATTTCAACAAGAAACTACCCGAAATGGTTCATTAACCCCACTTACTACAATCTAGTGTCACATGCATGGCCTATTTCCAACCCCACAATATACTTGAACTCATAACCTCTTTCATGAAAGCATAGGAGTAGGAATTACTCGGGTAGATTATAATCTAGTGATTGGCTTCCTTGATTCATGAAGAGTAGTGCAAGATTAGATGATTATAATGTTAGGTTTTCTCCTTCTCTCTATAAAATGCTCTTACCTCTCTCTAAAATATCAGAAATCCGCTTCAAAATGAGCCTCTAAGGATATTTATCAAAATGGGGTCGGGTTATAAAAATAGGAAAATGGAACCTCCAAACTCAGGTCTACGGTCGCAGAATGGACCACATAACAGATATATGGCATGCAAAATGGGCCGCGAAAATGATGCCAAGAACTGGGGTGGTCTGGACCAGTCTGCAACATGTCTACGGTCCGCTGACCACTTATGCGGCCACAAAAATAGACCGCGAAATCACCCAACAAAATTCTTCATGCCAAATCTGTGATGAAAAATGCGGATCGCGAAAAAGACGTGCGATCTCATAAATGACCAAAAAACATCCTTAAAATTTCAACAAGTTTTCTGCCCAACTCCACGATGGATATGCGGCTCGCGGAGTGGTTCTGCGATCGCAAACTTGACCGCATAACTGCTTTCTTCTACCATAAAGTCCACCAACTTCTTTAATGCATTCTACAACCTTAAAAATCCGTACATTGGCAAGCTTAAATAAGCAAGAATACTATTTCGACGAAAAATATTAACTACTACCCCTGTACACATTGCCCTACCTCGGTACCACAAAGCTTGAATTCTTTGGTGAAATTTTATGGGGCCTTACACATATGCCCCATAGAAGGTCTGTATGTTTCCCTGTATTTCCATCCTCGAAACCCATATACGGTCTGCATCTAAATTATACAGTCATTATATTGGCCCGTATATATCCAAAAATGCCAACTCTCAGTACTCAACCTATGGAGCCCATATACGACCTATATACCACTCTGTGGACCATATATGGCATCCGTATCATCAAGCCTACGAACCTCAAATTTTTAACCCTTAGTCATTCGAATAGACAGTGGGCATACGGTCTGTATGTCCATTCAACATATCCTATCTTCCATGTACATTGACCTTTGGCACTTACATTTTTCCCAAACTTCAAATTTTATCCATGTCGAACATACGGTCTGTTCATGGGTTATACGATCCGTATGTATTGCCGTATCTCCCTTCAGACCTGCAACTTTAATTCCTTTGGTTCTTTTCAGTTTCATCACTTCCGTACACTACCCAAATGACTTATTTATGAATTTTCATTGTCCTTCAGGTAATGGTTAATCCTAATGGGATTTAATGCATTTACGCTAGTTAGGAGTTACAAGGTCTCATATTATCTCCCCATTGGAAACATTCCTCTTTGAATGTCAACTAAGTTCAGGAATTTCCATATTTTTTTTGGAGAATTCCCTTTGTAACTAGGGCTATCCCAAAAGTCCAAGCTCATCCAAACCAATATCAAAGCCAATTCAACCAAACATAACCAAATTCAAAATTCAAGCCTAAATTATGATTGTTCTAAAACTCATCAAAAATTTTCAAAGATTTACATACTTTCATTTGGAATAGGTGAGGATACCTCTTCTTCATATCTTTCTCTGCCTCCAAAGTTGCTTCCTCGGTCTTTTGACTCCTCCAAGCACCTTTGTATGTGTTACATCCTTTGTCCTAATCTTTCAGACTTCGCGATCAAAAATCTGAATTGGAACCTTTTCATAAGTAAACTCTTCATTCACTTAACTGTTTCCACATGAATAACGTGTTCTGGATCATGAACATTCTTCCTCAACATAGATATATGGGATACCAGATGCATTGCTTGCATTTTAGGTGGTAATTAATCTATATGCAACATTACAAACCTTCTTCAGAATCTTATAAGGTCCTACAAACCTTGGACTCAGTTTTCCCCTTTTTACCGAATCACGCCTTTCATAGGAGAAACCTTGAGAAACACAACATCACCTTCTTTGAACCCCATGTCCCTACGTCTTGTATCAACATAGAATTTTTGATGACTCTGAGCTGTTTTCAACCTTTCTTGAATCACCTTGAATTTCTTCATCGTATCAAACACCAAGTTTGGACCAATCGACTAAGCTTCACTGACGTCAAACCACCCAATTGGTGAACGATAAAGTCTACCTTACGATGCCTTAAATGGTGCCATCGTAATGCTTGAATGATAGTTGTTGTTATAAGCAAACTCTATAAGTTGCAGAGGTTCATCCCAACTACTCTTGAAGTCAATAACACAACCTCTCAACATATCTTCTAAAGTATAAATTATCACGACCCAAAATCCCAACCAAGGGGTCATGATGGCACCTAAAACCACTTTTCTAGGCAAGACAAAACATAGCAATAATAAGTAAAATCAAGTTTAAAAGTTAAATGTATTATAATAATGATAAATAGAAAAAAATCATAAATATATAATAAGGCTACAACCTAACATTTTTTAATCCTCTTTCCAAGATTTGATATCACAAGTACATGAGCTACTAAGAGTACCAAATATAAAGTCTTGAAAGAAAATACAATACTATCCGATGCAAACTCCAAGCAGCACAACCTCAAGTGTCCAAAAAAGTCCAAGCTAATTACACCTAGGAGCATTACTGGGACCAATATTAGGATGATTATTGTCACGCCCCAACCTCGGGAAGCGCAACCGACGCTCAACCGAGTGGACCCTGTCGAGCATGCCTGTTAGACACTTTCTACCCAACTCACTGATGATCAAGAGAAGACATGATATCATTAATTAGACAGTAGGAATATCATATATACATTACTAAATCATCTCATCAGTTACATACTTCTTAAGTTTCAAAGTACAAACATTCTTATGATTCAAGTGGAACAAGAGTTCAAAACACAACATAATCCATTTGACTTTTCTAGCACCCATATACAAACCACATAGTGTGTACGGAGCCTCTAAAGATAGAAAAAAGTGTTATGATAGTGCCGGCAACAAGGCCCCGACTATTTAAAACGTGATAATAATATGAACAAAAGATACAATACATGACCCCAGGATGAAGTGGGGCTCACCGAGTCTGTTGGGAAGAGGACGCATCACTATCACTGATCAACACTACCTGCTATGGAACCAGCTGCATCCATTTAAAGATGCAGCGCTCCCGGCAAAAAAGGACGATAGTACTGTCGAATAGTACTAGTATGTAAAACTAAATACCATCTCAATAGAATGAATAATAATACAAGGGGGAAATAGTCAAGAATTCAATAAGAGCTTCAAATAACTCTAAAACATCAAGTTAAGGATCCCATAGGTTTTCAAGTCAATTTTCATGTTATTAGGTTGGGTGATCTTTAGTGCCGATATGTCATAATTCACAATACCACCGTGTTCTTATGTGGAGTCCGATATCGACCCGATCAGCTAGGTCATCTCATTTGAGACATCAACCATAACCACAATTTTAATTATCATTTCCAGCACAATCACCACCATCTGTGCGGCATGGCATCCGATCACGGCCCGATCGACTGGGACATCTCACTCAAGACATCCCCCTTCCAATCAATCATCTCACTTCATACTTCTATCACATCTTTTCAATTCATTGGTGCGAGTGGCCTCAATTATAAAGTCATTCTTGGAACTTGGCCGTATTTCATAATTCTAGATTTCCTTTTTCACATTCAAACATCATTATCATCAAAAACAATATGGCCTACCATATAAGGCATTAGTACACATATGAACAATCCTAAGCACATAGAGGCGTTTCATACAATTTTGACATAACAACCTTTATTCAATTTTGACATGAAGTCTTAACATTTCTAGCACATATTCCACATTTTGAAAGGAACCTTATATGGCAGGATGACATGACGAAGCATTTAGAATAAATATTGAACACATATCCTTCAACACAAACACATTAGGAGTAGTCAATTCTATAATGATCAATTTGGGACTTACACCAATTACACGAACACCGGGGGATTCGATTCTAAGAAGAAGGGGGTTTAGCCAACATACCTCAATTGAGATTCCTTTAAACTTTAAAACGTTCGGGAATTCTTAGCATTTCGATATGTTTTAGAAATATAAGAAGTTGGACCAAAATTAGGAAGATGGTCAGGATTCTAGCTCATTTAAGCATATTATCGAACACTAGATGTGCATTAATGTTCTTTAAGGCCCCTTTTTGAAAGATTCCATCATTCCTCAATCTGTTCCCTACCATATTTTGATCACAACCTTCCCACATACTTCAAGGATACATGCATGCAAGATAACAACCCCTACACCCAATAATTGTCTTTTTAATCATCCCCTTTTTAGTAGATTTTCGAATTTAAGAGCTAGGGCATAGATTCTTACCTTTAAGATGAGGACTTTTCTTGATAATCTTCAAGGATTGAGCAAGAATTTTTTGATATTAGTGTGAAGGTTACTTCCCCACTCTAAGAACTCTCACTCACTCTAAAAGTATCAGAAAATGCTCAAAAATGAGCTATGGTATATGTTTTAACGAAATAGGGTCGGGTTTAAAAAATCCAAAAATGAATCCCTAAGTCAGGTTAATAATTTTGCGGTCTGCAAAATGACCGCGAAAGATGGCCCTCGGAACTGGGATGGCTTGCTTCACTCTGCCGCTATTATACGGCCCGCAGACTTGTTCTGCGATCTCATAATGTGCCGCTGAACCTCCCTACACAAAAATCTAAGGATGATTATGCGACCAAAGTTCGACCTGCGAAACGGTTATGCGGTCACATAATTGGCCGCGAAAATTGACCTCAAAATTGGCCCACAATCTACTTCCTCTGCGGCCATTCTGCGGCCCACAGAATGATTATGCGGCCGCATAATGGGCCGTAAAAATGCTTATCTCTGAAAAATATTTCCTTCAACTCACTAACATACTTTTCAATCCAAAACGTTTGAACCGGGGCATCCAAAGTGTCCCCAAAGTAATGCTTCCTTCAACCTCTATGCTTACCCCGGCAACACGGAATCCCGCTTTTTTAGGAAAACATTTACGGGGAGTTACATCCTCCCCCACTTAAGATCATTCTCCCTCGAGTGAGGATGAAGGCTCAATATCAGCATCCTATGCAACTCAGTTTTTCATTCCATACACCAGCACCCCAAATTTGACTAACTCCTTAAATTTCTAAAATATTTTCCAGAGTTTTCTTTGTAACAGGGCCTATCCACCTGTCAGAGAGCCCCAGAAGCACATCCTAAAAACTTATACACAATCCAATGACGTAGCATAACTCACAACAATACCAACCGTGGCCTCACATACAATATATTTAGAAAGAAGCACCTTTACATTAACTGAACAAGTGATACAAAAATCCATATGAGACAATTTTATTAAAAGGTTACATAGATTATACAAACAAGTAAGGATACTTGTTTTTCATCTCATCTTCGGCCTCCCAAGTATCCTCTTCAACCTGCTGGTTTCACCACAATACCTTCATGGAGGAAATTTATTTATTCCTTAACTTTCGGACTTGCCTATCAAGAATGGCAACTGGAATTTCTTCATATGCCAGTTCTTCACTAACCTCAATGGTATCAACCGGCACAATCGCTGTCGGATCTCCAACCACCTTCTTCAACATAGACACATGGAATACCAGGTGCACTAACGACATTTTGGGTGGTAGCTCAAGCTTGTACGCCACCAGACTAATCCTCTGAATGATTTTGTGTGGCCCGTTATACCTCGGACACAATTTCCCTTTTCTCCCAAACCGCATTATACCTTTCATGTGGGAAACCTTCAAGAATACTCAATCATCTTCTTTGAACTCTAAGTCTATGTGACGAACATCCGAATAGGATTTTTTATGACTCTGAGCAGTTTTCAACCGCTCCTTAATGATCTTAACCTTCTCCATAGCCTGATGCCCGAGCTATGGCCCTATCAACTCAGCTTCCCCAATATCAAACCACCCAATAGGAGATCTACATCTCCTACCATATAATGCCTCAAATGGTGCCATTTGAATACTAGCATGTAAGCTGTTGTTATAAGCACATTCTATGAGTGGAAAAATGATCATCCCAACTACACTTGAAGTCGAGAACACAAACACGCAACATGTCCTCAAGCGTCTGAATAGTCCGCTCTGCTTGCCCGTTGGTTTGTGGATGGAAGGTTGTACTAAGATTCACCTGAGTACCCAAACCTTGCTGAAATTTCTCTCAAAAATTGACCGTGAATTGAGCCCCGCGATAAAAAATGATAGAAACTGGAGCGCCATGTAGCCTGACTATTTCCTTGATATACAACTAAGCATACTGTTCCGCCGTGTCAGTAGATTTAACTATAAAGAAGTGTGCTAATTTTGTGAGTCGATCCACGATCACCCAAATTGAGTCAAACTTGCACGGAGTGTGCGGTAACCCTACCACAAAATCCATATGTATCATTTCCCACTTCCACATTGGAATGGAATTTTGATATGCCGGAGAATTTCGACACAATTAATACCAATTGCTTAGATTTTAGCTCGATTCAAATGAAATTGTCCGTGATACTTATGTTATTTTGATGTTTTGCAGTGCATGAGGCTTAAGAACCCAAGAACACAGAAATGAAATCAAGAAGCTGCAAAAGAGCAAGAAATTGACAAAATGCGATCGCAAACTAAACATGCGGGGGCCGTAAACCAAACATGCGGACCGCAGAATGCTCAAGGACACCGCAAATCACGACAGTATGATTAGCCATTCCAAACGAAGAAAATGCGGTCCATTATGTGACCGCATAGCAAGTTTGGGGGTTGCATAATGGATCCCAAACCTCCAGTAGATGTTGCTGAGCCCAGAAACATGATGGCAAAATGCAGTCGCATATCAACAATGCAAACCGTATAATCCCTATGGGACGACTACCAGGAAACTAGGTCCGAGAAGATGCGAGCCGCATGTCTGTTATGCGACAGATATGCGGTCGCATAACTGGTCTGAAAGGGTATTTTTGTCCGAAATTGGTCCCGATTTTTAGCCCACTTTAAATAGATTTATTAGGGTTTTGTGGGGGAATCTGGTCTAAAAAGGAGCTACATTCCAAGCATTGAATATTCCCATCTTTTGGAAGTTTGAGAGAAAAATCTTGCACTTTTGTAAGCATTATGACATTTAATATTCTCTTCTTTTTGTATTTTAGCATGTGTGGCTAGTTTTAAGTATTAAGGTTGTGGACCCTAAATGGGTGTAATGTTAATGGGTATTTACCATTGAATATATATATATATATATATATATATATATAATGGTTGGTTGATATATATTTATTTCTCATTCTTCATTTACTGTTGGTGGTTGCAAATATTAACAAGTGCCATTATACCCTTTCTTTACTGGAAAAAGTGGGTTAGAGTTTGGTAGAAGTAAATATCACGAACTCAAGGCTTTAAACCTTGTTTAATAGAATCGCTTAGGAATAAGTGTATTTTATTTGGCATAAATTGATTATTCTTAATTGCGACTCTTTTATATTTGGAAAATTATTAAAGAGGAAATACTATCCAACTATTGGAAAATATTGGGTAGTCATTTAGAAATCATTTGCATATCAAAAGGACCTTCCATTAGAAATATATCATATTAACACCGATATCATTACATTTCATTGAAGGGGACACAACCTTGGTTTAATTAATCAAATTAGTTACAATCTTATATAATCATACTTATTACTATTTCACTCAAGTACAACACACTCAATTACAATGCTCTTGTTATGCTAACGGAATAGAATCACGATTTAAGTTGAGCTTCACACTATTCGAGTAATCCTTTCATGCCTATTCCCTATGGGATTCCACCCCAACCTAATTGGGTTATTATATTTGAAATTGAACGCTTTACACTAATTTAAGGTGTAATTTGAGCATATCAAATTTCTATGTTCTGTGCCAACCCACCAGGCCGTTGATGTTCAACCTTTACTTGTTGACAATTCGGACACCTTGCCACGAAGTCCGCCACATTCATTTTCATGTCATTCCACCAATAGACTTCCTTGATATCGTGATACATCTTTGTAGAATGTGGGTGCATGGAATACCTAGAAGTGTGAGCCTTGGTCATGATTCTTTCCCGGAGACCATCTACATTTGGAACACATAGCCGCCCTTGGTACCTTAGTGTACCATCATCCATGCCAAGAGTAAAAGCCATATTTTTATGTTTATGAATCGCCTCCTTCAGTTGTACCAACAATGGATCGTCGTACTGTTTCTCTTTGACTTTCATAACAAGCAACGATTCAAGCCTATTTTGCACAATTACCCCTCCTTCACTAGAGTCTGTAAGACGAACTCCCAAACTAGCTAGCTGGTGAACCTCCTTGGCCAACGAACTTTGACATGAATCCAAGTGAGCCAAGCTACCCATAGATTTCCGGCTAAGAGTATCCGCCACAACATTGGCCTTCCCTCGGTGATACAAAATATCGATGTCGTAATCATTGAGTAACTCAAGCCATCTTCTCTGCCTCAGATTCAGCTCTTTTTGTTTCAAAATATATTGAAGACTCTTGTGGTTTGTGAAGACATCCACATAGACCCCATACAAATAATGACACCAAATCTTCAATGCAAAAACCACCGCCGCAAGTTCTAAGTCATGTGTTGGATAGTTCTTTTCACGATTCTTGAGTTGCCTAGAAGCATAGGCTATAACCTTTTCGTATTGCATTAACACACACCCAAGCTCGATCCTTGAAGCGTTGTAATATACCACAAACCCATTTGTACGCTCCAGTAGGGTTAACACCAGTGCCATACTCAATCTCGATTTCAACTCCTGGAAGCTCCTTTCACAAGCATTGGACCATTGGAACTTAACCGCTTTCTGAGTCAATTAAGTCAACGGAGACAGGAGTAGAGAACCCCTTCACAAACTTCCTATAATACCCTGCTAAGCCCAAGAAACTACGAATCTCGGTTGGCGTTATAGGTTTAGGCCAATTCTTCACTGCTGCAATCTTTTGAGGATCAACCTTAATTCCTTCTCTGGAGACAACATGAGCCAAGAATGTGACAGATTCGAGCCAAAATTCACATTTTGAAACTTTCGCGTATAATTGGTGCTGATGAAGAGTTTGCAATACTGCCTTGAGATGATCGGCATGGTATTCTCGATCTCGTGAATACACAAGAATATCATCAATGAACACTATCACAAAGGAGTAGAGAAAAGTCTTGAAAACCTGATTCATTAGATCCCTGAAAGCTATCGGGGCATTCCTTATCCCAAAAGACATTACCAGAAATTCAAAGTGCCCATACCGGGCCCTGAAAGCAGTTTTCAAAATATCCTGCTCCATGATCTTCAATTGGTGGTACCCAGAGCGTAAATCAATTTTGGAGAATCACCTAGCACCCTGTAACTAATCAAACAAATCATTAATTCTTGGTAAAATGTACTTATTTTTTATTGTGTCTTTGTTAAGCTGTTGGTAGTCAATACACATCCTCAGTGATCCATCTTTCTTCATCACAAAGGGAACCGGTGCGCCCCATGGTGACACACTTAGTCGGATGAAACCCTTCTCTAACAAATCCTTCAATTGTTCCTTTAGATCTTTCAATTCTGCTAGTGCCATCCTGTAGGGTGGAATAGATATAGGTTGTGTATCTAGCATCACATCAATCCCAAAATAAATTTCCCTATCAGGAGAATCCAGGGAGCTCATCAGGAAAGACCTCTGGAAATTTATTCACAACTGGCACAAACTCGAGTGTAGGTGCCTCAAAATCGGTGTCCGTAACCTGGACCAAACAATAGATACATCCCTTATTAATCATCTTCTTGGACTTAAGGTAAGAAACAAACCTACCTTTTGGTATCACATTATCCCCCTTCCACTCAACAACTGACTCATTTGGAAATTCAAACCTCACAGTTCTAGTTCGGCAATCGAGCATGGGAAAACATGTATAAAGCCAATCCATTCCCATAGTTACATCAAAATCGACCATCCCCAATTCAATGAGATCGGCCACGGTGTCTCGACCACGTACCGTGATAATACAACCCCTATAAACCCGTGCAACGATAATAGACTCGCCAACCAGAATAGATATAGAGAACGGCTCATGAAGCTGTTCCGGTTATATCCCGAATTCTATAGCAACATAAGGGTTAACATAGGACAAGGTGGATCCAGGATCAATAAGAGCATATACATCATGATATTGGACAGTCAATATACTTGTGACGATATCTGGAGAAGCCTCTACACTCTAGAGATCACTCATATCATAGAAACGACTGGGTCCTCCTGAACTCTGCGCACCACCCCTAGCTGCACCTCGCCTCACTGGTGCTGGAGTGCCTCGAGCAAGAGGGGGTGCTGAAGATCTAGCAGCTGCAGAACTGCATGGCTGTGATGTGACCCTGCCCGTACCCTAGCGGGATTAATGACACTCCCTCTGAATATGAACCCTCAATCCACACCCGTAACATACAGGTAGGTCCATGTAGCAGATTCCCAAGTGCATCCTTCCACACTTGGGCATGGGGGCCTCCGCTGCTGCTGGAATTTTCCTCCTGATTGGCTTTGCTGGTGGGGTCCCCTGCTGCCCTGATTGGGCCTAAAAAGACTCCCCTGCTGCTGACTGTGCCCTGCTGGTGGTGCACTAGCTGAAGACTGAGCATAGGACTGGGATGGCTCTGATGACCCTCCCCTAAGATCTGATCTTTCCCCACCAAATGACTCCCCGAAGTTGCCCGCGGACCGGGCCTTGTTGCTAGGCTCTCGCTCAATTATGTTCTTCAACTTACGTTTCTTTATAGCTTTAGAAAACGCTACCATCTTCCCATAGTTCATAGCTGAATTCAGGGCAGCTGTAGCGGCCTCATTGATAACCAAAGGCTAAGGCCTTGCATGAATCAGCACACTCTAGCCTCCATAATAGGCAACATGAGAATGGAATATTTAGACAGGCACGCGAACTCCATGCAATACTCCCACACACTCTTACTTCCTTGCTTAAGGTTCTCAAACTCTACAGCACATGCTGCCCTAGTCTCGGTAGGCATGAAATGGTCCATGAAAGCATCATCAAACTCACTCCACCTTGCTGGAGGGCTCCCCTCCTCCCGAGAGTCCTCCCACAAATCAAACCAAGAATAGGCCACCCCTTTCAGGCGGTAGGCGGCCAACTCCACTCCCTCAGTCTTAGTAGCGTGCATAACCCGGAGAGTCCTATGCATCTCATCAATGAAGTCCTGTGGGTTCTCCTCGAGATTCGCACCCGTGAACACCGAAGGATCCAACTGAAGAAACATGTTCACCTTAGAACCACTAGAATCCGTTTGTTGGCTAGACGAAGTGGGTGCAACATTTGATCTCTCGGCTTGAGACGTCACAATCTGTGTCAGCATCCGAATAGCTCCCCTAAGATCCCCATCAGAAATACCAGAACTGAAAGCTGGGGATGGAGGTAGAACAGGAATGTCAGGTAGAGGAACCGTCACACCCTTAGTAAGTGCAAGAACTGGTGTGGCCTTCCCAGGTGTAGTGGAATTAGGCAGTGTAGTAGTCGGGGGATTATCCTCACCCCTCGGGTATTCACCCGCATCATCAAACAAAGGGTCAACTTCCAGTCCTTAGGCGGCATTGACTCCTTGGCAAGTTCTTGCTCTATTTTTAGGTGCCATGTACTGAAAGTTAAAGGAAAGCACGAGTTAGAGGAGGAACAGTTTCACAATCAGTTTCATCACACGACCCAGAATATCAAATGTTCCTAAATGTCCAAGTAGCCTCCAACTTATAGATGTGGTCAATAATACACCGATAAGAAGGACTCTACTTGAAATGACTCCGAGACATCCTAGGACACTTAATATCCTTAGGCTCTGATACCAAGTTTGTCACGCCCCAATGATCAGGCTCAACTATGTCTAATAAAAGACTAAACGGGTGTTGCAAATATAATCCGGGGTATTATGCCAGAGTCGATCCCACAGGGAATTTACGTATCAATC